>PYUH01000873.1:191648-230941 GCA_016808085.1 Suaeda aralocaspica | reverse complement strand
TTCGGCAACGAGTTAAAAATCGTCGTGGGTCGACGCCCAAGGCTCGACGCCCAATGGGTTTTGGGCGCGAAAATTGAAGTCGTTGCACAAAGTATGTTTTGTGCTACCAATTCTTTAGTAGCTAAACTCTATTACTTGGTTGCCCAAAAATTTTGTGCAACAACTCTTATCGTGCCCTTAGGCTAAGCTGTTTGTGCAATGAATTGATTTAGTTGCTATTGCTCTTTTTGTGCCACGAAAATATGTGATGCCCATATCGTTATATTTTTGTGCAACGAATATCGTCGCCCAAAGGTCCTAAACTTTTTTTGCACCAAAATTAATATGGTTGCCTATGTTGTTTTGTGCAACGATTTAATCACCTATAGACGACAATAGATGCTTCGACAACGTAAAATATATCATGAATATGAGCACAATATGCTCAGCCAAGATAATTCATTGGATGAAGCCTGTCGAGGAAATTACCATACATTCCAATAATAATACTAGTGAAAGCTCAATGACATTAGATTTGATCATTAAAGCATAAATCGATCAACTGATATCAAGAAAAAGTTTAAGTGTCACAATGACTTTGTCGAGCAAATACAACCAAGAGCTATTTGATTTTGCGAATACAAATTAGGAAAACATATATAACTAACTAATATTAGAAGTATAACCTAGTTACAATTGGTTCTTGTGGACGTTGCGCTGCACATATATAATTCATCCATTCTAATAGTCATCTCCACTATAGCTACCTGCCATTCCGTAGAATCAAAATATATACAATCAGAGAGCAAAAATTGTATAAAAAACCAACTAAGGTCATAGCACAATTCGTCGAAATTCGTTACCCATAAAGAGAGACAACTACTAAAATATTATATGATGTAAAAAGTGCATAACATTGATGTAGTTTACCATTCATCATACTCCATTAGCCAAAACAAGATACACAAATTGACAAGTTTATTTACCTCAACATACTGATGAATTGATCTCAGGCAGTTCTCAAAATACCTCCTATTGTTTTCCTACAAATTTAATTACTTAACAAACTTGATAAACTAAATATCAACTAAACATAGATTAACCAGACAAATTGATTAATGTCAAAACATAAACCCTGAATTTCCTAGATAGTCATGCATGTTTAACATTCTTTCTTCTCCCTGCTCCCCTATTAAATTACAACACCTACTTAAATAACCTGTACATAAACCTTATGAGTATGTAACTAGTATGTAATGCTAGGACATACCCAAATGCGTCTCTGATTCTCACATAAAGCATGTGAATGATTAATAAAATCTTACATTTGCACCAAAAAAAAAGTTTATATATTCAAACACTAATAATTATGAATAAGGAAGAAAGGATAGCATTTTTACCTAATTTCTTCAAACATTTTCACATTTCTTCTCTGAGATCTTTTCAAGTCTGATTGATTCGATATTGATTCTTGATACACTTGCTTTGAGTTCATCATTTGATGCAATAAGCTCTGCATTTGAAGTTTTGAGCTCATATTAGATGCCTTAAGGGTCTCAATTTCATTAATAAGTGAAGCCTTTTTGTTGCAGCCTCGTTTCTCATTGTTGAATCTCTGCTGATAATTCTACCCTTACTTCATTACTACTCTCACCTTCAACTCTGCTTTTCTTTGGTGGACGAGCTCCGGGACCAAGTCCTCTCACATACCCTGACTTTTCCTTAAAAACCTGCATATAAGCAGATTTGACGCTTAGTGTATCCTCACCATGCTTCTCAATTTCTCTTTCATGACTACTTTTTTAGCGCTTCATATCTTTTTCGGCACCAGGTTCCCAGCCACTTCTTTATGCCTAATACACACAATTTATTCAATATTGTGATCATTATAAATTTGGTAATAGTAAAGCATTAACAACAACTTTGTAATTGCTTTAACTGCATGAAACAAGATAACCTATAACTATCACACAGACGCCCAATATAAAAAAGGACAAAGAGTTTACTTTTTAGTCTTCTCAAATAACTTAAGGTACAAAGGATCCTCCTGAGTTTAAGCGCATCATTTGATCCTTCAACCTCTTGAGATGGCTGAGTAGGTGGCTCATTAAGCTGCATGTCAAAGAGAAGTACATACATAAGTACGTATCGAGAAGTACCAACCAAACAAGATTAAGCTAGCCAACCAGCCACGCAAACAACACCAACAACCACCTAATCAACACACCAGACCACAACCAGCACCAATAGAAACAAACACTACATGCTGTAGTGAACATGATTCACCTAGTGGAACAGAGAACCTGAACCAAATGACTGCAAGCAGTTTACACCTGCAACCACCAACCAAACCAAACAGCTAGCCAACCTGCCAAGCAACCAGAACTACCAAAACACCTAACCAACTCCCAAACTACAATCAGCACAGCAGAAACAAAAACCACACAAAACTCAGTGGAGGTAATAAAGAGTGTATGAATAATTTTCAATTTTCTTTTTGATGGAGAAAGATAGCATATA
This sequence comes from Suaeda aralocaspica, assembly GCA_016808085.1. Lineage (NCBI taxonomy): Eukaryota > Viridiplantae > Streptophyta > Magnoliopsida > Caryophyllales > Amaranthaceae > Suaeda > Suaeda aralocaspica. The sequence goes on along the minus strand of PYUH01000873.1, from coordinate 228,442 downwards.
TATGATAAAACCAACATAAAAAATTATTAAGAAAACTGACAGAAGTATAAATCTCAGCAACAAAAACTCATACCAAGTCATGGAAAATCCTTGCAGTAGACCGTGAACCATTTGCGGAAGTTTCAATTCCCTTGGGCGACGAAAATCAATGTTTGGGCGTCGAATTTTTTCGTTGCCCAAATTCAATTTTCTTGTAGTGAACTAAATCGAACTGAACTAAAAGGTTTTAGTATAGATTAATATATTTTAACCTTTTGGATTATTAATGGAATAATGATTTTTAACTATTAATGGTTTTTAACTAAAGTTTATGGATTTTGATTTATAACTATGATTTATAACTATGGATTAACTACGATTATTGATTTTTAGCTATGAAATATTAATGATTTTTAAATATGGAGTAATGACAGAGTAATAATTTTGATATAAAATATTTCGTTGTTGGTAGTTTATTTTTAATGAAACAAAAATCAGTAATACATTTTTATATGTAGTATGTAGATCCATATTTTTGTGAATGGCAATGCACTTTTGTGGTATTTTCATATTTGTGTTAATGATAATCTAATTTGTTTCATTTCCTGAATAGTAGTTTCATATTATTTTTTTTTTTTTGAAAATTATAACCTAATAATTTTTTTTTGATACAAAATAAAAATAATGGTAATTGATGTTTCAAAATTATATTGTGAACACAAATAATATCATGAACAAAATAAAACCAAGTATAAAATAATGATAATATTATGAACAAAAATATTACGAAGTACATATGAACAAAATAATATTATGAAAAAAATATATATATGAACAAACAATGTTATGAACAAAATACTATATTATGAACAAATAGTATTAGGAAGAAATAAATTAGCAAAATAAAAGAACAGCTTAACTGAAGTGTTGGTAATTTATGTTTATGATATATTGTTTTTTTTTTCATGATCCAAATGTGATTTGGGTTGTTTTTATTGTAATTGCTTATTTTTATTGATTGTTCTTATTGTGTTGGTAAGTTGTGTTTATGATTGTTTTTTTGCTCATGACAAATATTAATTGAGTGAATTTTAATTGTTTCACCTTTAGTTTGATTGAATTTAAAGGACTTGTGTTTTTTTGAAATTGTTGAATGTTCGTTGTTAGAATTTGTTAATTAAGTTTAATTTTACATAAATGTGTGTATCTAGGGGTGTACACGGTCCGGTGTGGTGCGGTTAGAGGTCCAGACCAGACCACAATATTTTAAACGGTCTGGTCTAGTGCGGTTTGCGGTTAAACCGCAATTCCTAAAAGATTTTATGAAGTATAAACTTATAAGAGCGAAATGCTAATACACAACAAAAGATAAGTTTACCTATAGAACCAAGTGCAAGTCCACAACAGAAAATGACAGTATAACATCCATCAATCAATTATAAAATGGAAAACTATACAGAGTTACAAATTTAAAAGGTTACATATATTTCTTAATTAATGTTTATGCGGTTTAAGGTCTAAAATCGCAAACCATAATTATTTACGGTTTATAGTCTGGTCTAGTCTAAAAAAATAAAAAACCAGACCAGACCGCAAAAATTACGGTCTAGCTTAAAAAAAAACCAGACCATAAATTTTGGACCGCAGACCAGACTAGACCACAGAAATACGGTTTGGTGCTGTCCAGACCATTCTCTGTACAACCCTATGTGTATCATGCTAAAGGCTAATGTATATATCTCAAAAAGTTTGTTAGGAGAGTGGGTAGGAGGTGTATTTGATTGAAGGTTCTTTCATGGTGGAACCGATAGAAAGTTGGAGAGTAGTGAAGAGTGAGGAAAGAAAAAGGGGAATTTGGGGTAAAAAAGGTAAATTAATGTGTTTGTAAGAGTAAATAAGTAATTACATTTGGATTTTGGAGGATTTGTAGTAGAACTGGGAAAGGTGTCGGAAAAACTAGCAAAATCAGGTCATAGGTAGTGAAATCTACAAAAAAAAAATGGTTATAATAGGTACTTTTGCAACTAAAAAAAATATAATAGGTACTTAGGTGAATTTTGTGTTTTAATAGGTAATTATTGAAAATTTTGACTGGTTATAAATCATTAATAATTAAAAATCATTACTCCATTAATAATCCAAAGTTAAAAATCATTAATCCATACTAAAAACTTTCAGTTTAGTTCACCTCCAATCAATCACTAGTAGAAAATGAATTTTGCTGCGCCACATACATTTGTTGCGGTTCTTTGTGATTTTTAAGGAATCGTAGCAAATAGTTGTTAAATATACACTTTTGCAAGATTATTTGCTGCGGTTGTAGGGTAACCGCAGAAAAAAAAAATATTTGCTGCGGTTATTTAGTTATTTGCTGTGGTTGTAACCGCAGCAAATAAATCGTTTTCAAACCCAACTTTGAAGCCCAGCCCAAATGAAGGAAGTATGAAAAAAATAAACACACGGACTAAAACCCCCCATTTTATTTCCCTCCTTCCTCCTAATCCTAACCCTAAATCCTCTCTCACCTCTTTCACTTCTCTCGTTTTTTCTTCTCTCTCTCTCACTCTAAATCTGATCTCTCACCTCTTTCACTTCTCTCTAAATCTGGTCAATGAGTTAGTGTTGTAGTGAATGAGTGAGTGTTTTAGTGAGTGAGTGTTTGAGTGTTAGTGACTTGGTCAACGAGTGATTGTGTGAGAAGCAGCTGCCACTGTGCTTAAAATAAAAGCAAAGTACACATTCGTTTGTCTTTGAATGAAAGGATAAATGAACGAAATTGTGTCTCCTTGTATGTATATATGCATGATTACTCGAATAATTCCATGAATGAAAGAAATAATGAATGAATTGTTGAATGATTAATTATGTATGACTGAATGATTGAAAGAAAGATTTATACTTCTGGGTGATTAATGAATGACTGAATGCTTTTTTAGGTTTTCGATTTTTAATGTTGAAATGTAATTGATGATTAAAATGATTATGACCATTGATTTCTTAGGTTTTTGTTCATTGTTTTGCCTAAGTTTAAACTTTAAAATGTTATTGATGACTGAAATTTGTGATTCGTTGACTTAATTTGATTATCTTATCACTGTTAATGTGTGTTCATTCTTTTGCTAGTTTTTGTGGTTTGTGGTTGAGTTTGTCCATGGGTATGTTGGCTCTGGGTGTAGGTTCTGTGGGTTAATTGTTATTGGCGTATTGTTGCAGCTGTTGTGTTATTGTGGCTATTGCTATGATGTTGTTACTGCTGTGATGTTATTGCTGTGATGTCGTGAATGATAAGAATGAATGAATTATTGAATGATGATGAATATATGAATGATTTTGAATGAATTTTGCTTGTTTATGTATGAGTTATGAATGAGAATACTATATAAAATAAATGATATTATGAGACTACTGTATGAATAAATGATTGAACGAAAGAATGGCTGAAAGAGTATATTAATGGATGCTTGAATGAGATATTAGATGAGATTGAGCTTATGATTGATTTTATGAATGAATGAATGGGTTTATTCATGAATGGTAATGCTTGAACAAATGAATAAGAATAGGAATGGTTGAATGAATGTATAGATATGGTTGAATGAATAAATAAGCTTATGATTTGTACATTTTTTTTCTGTTGCTCTCTGTGTTGCTGTTGCTGATGTGCCGCTGCCGCAATGCTGTTGTTGGTGGAGTAAATTTGACTTGCTGCTGCTACTGGTTCTCAAACCGCGCTGCTGTACTGTGCTGCTGTATGCTCTTCTCCAATCACTCCCCAACAAGTCCATCTCCAATCTTGTTTAAGTTAAATTTCAAATGTATTTTTGTGATAGAAGTGTATTTTTTGTGATAGAAGCGTAATTCAATTGAAAATAATTGATTTTATGTATTTATAACATTTCAGCTTCTAATTTTGCTTTAAAATGCAAAAAAAAAAAATATTTTCTTGGGTGCTTATTTGCTGTGGTTTTGTGGAAAACCGTAGCAAATAATTTGACAAGTAATTGCTGCTGCCGCGTTTGCTGCGGTACCGAAGCAAATACCCCGGTTATTAACCGCAGTAAATCACGATTTTTGTACTAGTCAATTCAGTTTAGTTCAGCTCCAATAAGTCGCAAAATCTTAGGTGCACCCGGAGCACCTTCCTCTAGGTGCTCCCGGGCGCGTGTGGTACACGCGCTGCTCGCGTGTAGGACACGCGCAGCAGTTAATATTTTTTTTTTCGTTTTTTTTTTTCAAAAATTGAATTTCAACTTCCTTATTCATTTTGTCAGTTTTTTTTTGTTCTTTCAACTTCCTTTTTGCCTTTTTCTCTATATTAACTCCAAAAAAAACCATTTTCAATCATTTTCGATTCTTTTCATCTTCTTGTGGAATCACTTTTTAAGTTTTTGNTTGTGGAATCACATTTTAAGTTTTTGCAAGTAATTTCTCATGGATAAGTCAATTGAAGGAGGAAATGGTTCTTCAGGGTAATTTTCGTGGCTTTCACTGTTTATAATTTTTTTTTATGCTTACATTGTTTTAATATAGTTTTANTTTAATTTAGTTTTAATTTGTGTAATTTTGTTTGCTTTTGTAGAAATTCTGATTCTCTTACTTTAAGAGAGTTAGTTAGTAAGTTTAAGCATAAGGATGATGAATCACAATCGCCATCGTCTAAAGTTCAAGAAGTTTTAAGAAAACTTGATGCAATGAAGGATGTGGAGGATGAGGAAGATAAACAGTATGTGAATTTTAAGTCTTTGTAATTGAATTTTTTTTAGTTTTTATTGTTTTTATAAACCCTAAGTTGTTGCATTTTAATTTTTGTTGTTTNTTTTTTTTGTTTTTATAAACCCTAAGTTGTTGCATTTTAATTTTTGTAGTTTTTGGTTATGATTTTGAATTATTTTGTTTGATTTTTCTTTTGGTTTGGTTCTGTTTTTGTTTTTTTAATATTATTGTTCAAAATTGTGTTGTTCATATATTTGTAGTTGATATTCATATAAATCTAGTTGATGTTCATATACTGATTTTGGTGTTGATATTTTTGTAGTTGATGTTCGTGTATTTGCAAAAATGTTCATTTTTGTAAAGCTAATGTTCAATTGCATTTTAATTTTGGTTGTGTGGTGTTGATGTTCATTTTTGTGAAGCTAGTGTTCAACTGCATTTTAGTTTGATAATTTCTTAATGTTCTGTTTTTTTATGTTAATACTCATTTTTTATGTTAGAATGTTCATATCTTTCTAAATAATGTTCAGTTACTTTTGAATGTGTATATATGTGTTGCATTGTTTTATATGTTTGTATTTCAGATCTGAAAAGTATTTATATACATTTCAGACCTGAAAAGAAAAAATTGGTTGTCAAATTTAAATTAAATAGAGATAGAGATTCGGAGAAAAATCAGCCTCTNAAAATCAGCCTTCTTTCAGGTATCTTTGTTTTGTTATTATGTATTTGTTTAAGTGCTAAACATTTGATGTTTCTTTTTATTTATTTGTTTTTATTTTTATAATATGTTAGGAAATCCAAATTTGATGTTGAAGGTAGATCAGTTGCTAATGTAGTTCCTTTTGAGGGAACAAATACTGAATCACAAGTAGAAGCTGAAGGAGATGTGGGTGTTTCATCTGCTGTTGTTGGAAAGAAGAGGAAGCATGTTGCAACTAAGGTTGCATTAAAGAAGAAGGTTAAGCGTGAAGTTAAACTTGATCAATTGGAAAAGAGATTAAGGCCTCTTGTAAAAAATGCTGAACCAAAATCTCTTCCTAAACCAAAGGAGAAAAAATCTGTGAAGTCTGATGAAACTAAAAAATTGGTAGTTTCGAAGAAAAAACCTTTTAAGAAGGTTGATTCAACAAAAAAAAGTGGATGATGTTGAACTAGAAAGAAAGAATAAAGCTTCTGCTAAAGATAAAGGGAAAGGAAAAATGGTAATTATTTGATTATTGTTAATAATGTTCATTTTCTTGTTGTTATTGTTCAGTTTACTTATTTATAATGATTTCATTTTTATTGAAAGTGATTTTCATTTTCTTATTATTAGTGTTCATTATGTTTTATACTGATGTTCATTTTTTTAAACTGAAGTTCATTTTATAATACTTAGTATTCATTTTGGCATTGATAATGATGTTCATTTTTTTAATACTAATGTTCAATTTGTTAAAAGTGATGATCATTTTATTATTGTTACTGCTCTTTGTCACGTTTTTTATATTGATGNGCAGCTTTTTATATTGATGTTCATTTTTCAAACATTGATGTTCATTTTCTTATACTTATTGTTCATTTTAGCAATGATAGTGATGTTCATTTTTTTAGCATTGATGTTCATTTTTTTATTATTACTGTTTATTTTATTTTATTTTAAACTTCCGCCATGTTAATTGATATTGTTTGTTTAAATTTGTTACTGTAGAAAGTTGTCTCTGTTCGAGATGCTGATGATGATAGTGATGCTGAGGGTGTTGAAACTAAAGCCTTTGATAAAGATAAGGCTGCAGTTAGGGGTGGTCCTGTGAAGTTTAGGAAGTTTGTTGATAATCTGACTGAAGCCAAGAAGCAGGCGACTGAATCTATTGGTTTTCATCATTTGTTAGCCATTGATTTTCCTACTTCTGATCTTGCCTTCAATGAGGATTTAATTGGTTGTTTTGATGAAGATTGTAGTGCTTTTGTTTTATCCGGTAACAAGAGCTTTGATATTGTTGCTGATGATGTTGAATTGGTTTTTGGGATTCCCAAAGGTGAAATTGACATTGTTGAGCCGATAGCTAGAGATTATTCTGATGATTTTGTTAATTTTTTGACTGAGTGACGTGTGTTTTGGGGATTACCTCCCCATAAGGGCAGCCCATTGCTTAGTGCTATGATAGATTATTACTCTGTAGAAGCTAAAAACAATCCGCCTGACAACAAGTTCATCATTGATTTTGTTGTTATTGCTGTTAATTGTTTGTTTGGGGGATCAACTAATGCTTATGTGAAATTCAACTTTCTGTACTCTATGTTGACTGTTGAAGTTATCCCCCACTTGAATTGGTGCAAGTATGTGCATCAAAGTCTTATCAATGCTTGTGTCAAGTATAAGAGCAAGAAGAGTTCTTTCAATGGTCCTCTCTCTTTTCTCACTGTAAGTATTCCTAATGCTCAATTATATAAAATTGTTGTTCAGAATTTTTGTAGTAATGTTCATATAACAATTCTGATATATATCTTTTTTGTTTTATTTTGTTTGTAAATTTCAAGTAGTTTTCACTGATGTTCATTTATTTCTTGTTGAAGTTCATTTTTATAAAATGAATGTTCATAATTAATGACACAGTTTTGTATTGTATTTGTAGGNTGTATTTGTAGATTTGTTATTTTGATAGAGTGAGGAGACTAGGTATTGAACATCCTAGAACTTATCCTCTAGTGAGAGCTTGGACGAAGCAAATGATAGTTGATATAATTCAGATTGAAAAGAGCAACGAAGTTGGTAAAGGTTTCATTCTTCCCCCTATTTCGAAACCTGCTCCAGTTGTAAATGAGAATTTGGGAGGCAAAGGGGAAGGTGAAGTTGCATCCGACAACAATTTCAAGGTGAAATACCTTTTATTTAAGAAAAAAAATATTANATACCTTTTATTTAAGAAAATAATATTGTGTTCAAGTTGTAATTTCCAATGTTCAATTTTATTGAATTAATGTTCATTTGTTTTGTAGGTTATTCTTAAAAGATTTTTACAGTTGTTGACAACTATTGGACCTCAAATTACAGCTCTTAGTCAATTACTTGAAGAAGCTCAGTCATTGTTTCCTGATGTTTCATTGTCTAAGGAGTTGTCAAAATACATTGAGGAGAGAGTGAAAGAAGGAAAAATGCAACATTCTTTACTTAGTCAAAGCCAAGAAGTTTATGAGAGTGTTAGTTTCTTGGCTGAGATTGATGCTATTGAAAAAGAATTGTTAGCAAAAATGAAGAGAATGGAGGAGAACAAGGGTAGGAAGGAGAAAAGGAAGAAGGAGGTTTTAGTTGATAAGGAGGATGTTGATCCTCAGAATCCTTTTGACATAGGTTTCAGATATGTGACTCAATCTACCCCGTCTTCTGATGAAGGACCTAGTTCTCCAAAAGGAACTTCTGTTATATTTGTTGATCCTTCTTCTCCAAAATCTAATATTAACACCAACCTTGAATTGGCAACACCTACTTTTCTGAATACTGATGATGCTGTCAGGTGTTTTGACAGTGAAAAGCAAAAGAATGTTGTTGGTTTGGATGAGGATTTTGGTTTGACTGAGAGTGAGCTTGTTCAGTCTATTTCAAATGTTTTGTCCAAGGAAAAAGACAAAGTTGAAGAAGAACCTGCTGGTGATATGGCAGCTGTTATTGAAAAAACAAGGGAAAAACTACCAGTTCTTAGGTAAAAAGAACATTTATGTTTTTATTTTGAACATTTATTTTTCTTCACTGAACATTGATTCATTGCTTAGGTAAATGAATATTTATATTCTTATTTTGAACATTTATGTTTTTGAATTGAACATTGGTGTAGTTACCTTGAACAATGATGTTTTTTGGTCATATAGTTTTTTGGTGAACTTTAATGTTGTTATTTGAACATTAATGTTTTAAGATTGAACATTTATGTTATTATTTTGAATATTATTTTGAATTTACTCATATAGATCCAAAAGAGCTCGTGTACCATCTACAGCTTATGGATCTCCATTTATGGTGATGTAAGTTGATCTTTTCAAAGACTTCAATACTATGAATGCTGCTGTTAGTGATTATGCCTTTGGTGTTGGAGAAGATACGTGAGTTATTTATTTTTGTAAAAATTAAATATTTTATGAATTTTAGATTTTGAATTTAATTTCTTATCATTTATTTCTTGTTTTTGTAGGGAAGTTTTATTTTTTGATGGTGAGAATAGTATTAGTAGAAATGAAATGGCTACTTTGGGTGAAGAAAATGAAGTAATGAATTGCATCATAGATTCTTGGTGTATGAATCTGAATTTTGGAATTGTTAGTGAAAATGATAGACCAAGAAATACATTTTACTTCAGCACAATGCCTTTTGTAAGTTAATTCAATTTTGTTCTTATAGTTGTTCAGATTTTTAAAGTAAATGTTCAATAGTTTTATCATTTCTAATTTTTTTTCCTTATAACATTATATTGGTTGTAGTTGATGATGTGTATAAAGGAAATTATTGATTTGGACACTCCTTTAGAAGAGAAGATTGTAATTGTTCTCTGCAGAATGAATGAAGAGTTTCAAATTGCCAATGTCACTGATGTTGCTGTTATCAGAAATGTAATGTTCATTTTTTTCTGTTTAATGTTCATTTTTTTTGAAGTGAATACAAGTTGCTGGATGATAAAATGTTTTTGTGTTTGTTGCTTTTATCAGTTTGTGTTTCTTGTTTGGTATTCTANTTCCTGTTTGGTATTCTGGGCATTACTATATGCTTTGGATTAGTTTGGATGAGAAGCTTATTAAGATTGTTGATAATAGAAAACTTCCTGTTGGAGTTACTGTTGACAAAAAATATGGTCATTTACCTGATATTATGTTAAGTATTTCATTTTCTAAAGTATTATTCATTTTTTGGATATTAATGTTCAGAATTTTTATATATAAATGTTCATTCATAATTTTCTGAATTTTTTAATATTTACAGGTGTTGGCTGTTGATAAATTGCTGCATNTTGATAGATTGCTGCATTCTAAGGGTTTGTCAGAAATTGGGTCTATTTCCAGATTTCAACATAGTCTGATCTTGATGTCTTGGAGGAATTCTAAAGATGTTGTGAATTGTGGTGTTTATTTAATGCATCACTTGGAAACTTACAAAGGAGAAGATGGTGATTGGGAATGTGACTTCTCAAACTATAGAGCTTTGGTAATTTTATATTCATTTATTATTAATTAATGTTCAATTTATGTTTCTTTATATTCATTTCACTGTTTAAATGTTTTTCAGAAAGAAAAGTTAGTTAAGTTACGTGTTAGATACTGCTACCAACTTATATTGCATAGGCGCAACAAGTACAAGTCAGAAGTTCCTTACAAAGTGAGAGCAAGATGAAAGATTTAGTTGATTAGAAATTTGGAAGTTGTAGAACAATTTGATTAGCTTGTGTTGAAAACAATTTGATTAGTTAGTTTGAAAACAATTTAGAAATTTAGTATGTATAGTTTGCTTATGTATAGTTGGGTAATTTAGTTTATGACTTTTAATGGTATTTAGTATGTATAGTATGCTTATGGATAGTTGTCTAATTTAGTTTATGACTTTTAATGCTATTGTTCATTTTTTAGTTCTTGATGTTCAGTTTGGTAATTCATTGATGTTCATAAATTACAATTAGTATGATGTTCATTTTTTTTATGGATGATGTTCATTTTGTGACTGTTGTTGTTCATATAATTGAATAATGTTAGTGTCCATTTCTGAACAATTTGTAGTAAAAAATTACAAGTAGTGTACTATAGTTGTTCAGAAATTTTACTTAAATGTTCATGTCTTTTGTATTAGTGTCCACTTCTAAATAATAATATTTATAAAAAAAAAATCACAAGTACAATCATTTTTGATGCACTAGAGGTATTATATATAAAAATCAATATTATAAAATATGTAAAAGTATCTATTTGTTTACAAAAATTACCTATAATTTGGATCAAAGTATGACAAAAGTGTACTAAAAAAAAGGATCAACTCTAGAAATTTCTTCATATAAACTATAAGATATATCTGGTTGTGTTGTTTGTTGTGGATCTGTTGTATGAATATATGGTGTGTGTGGAGTTGCATTTTGTTCTTCTTTGTAGTTGTTACTTGAATTTGATGCCGAGGTTGCATTTTGTGGTTGTTGTTTCTTGTTTGTTGAACTTGATGCTGGGGTTTTCTTTGATTTGCCTTTTGCTTGTGTATTTTGTACAACTGGGATTGCTGCTGTTGCAGTAGTTGATTGACTAGTTGCTACAAGATGTGTTAATCCTGATCTTGGAGTTGTTATTTGTACAAAACCATAGGAATTTGGATCAAATTCTTGCATACATAAATATATGTAATTGTTTATATCAAATGATAAGATGTTCATGTACAATAATGTTCATTACCTTCAATGCATATTGTGCTGCTGCTTTTGTGTAATCTATGAAGAGTGCTTGTCTTTTCTTTCAAGATTTTGCCCTGTTTCTTGCCTTCTCAACTGCACCTTTTGGTCTAATATTCCTCTCATAGGTTTTCTTAGGCATTGGTGGATCCTGTATGCAATAAAACAAACTTTATATTAGTGTTCACAATTTTGAATGAAAAAGTTCAGAAATTACTTAGTAATGTTCAGTTTACCTTGGCTGCCAGTTTAGATATATCTATTGTTTCTTCTTCAAGTTTCTGATCAAAGTTAATTTTCCCCATCATGCTTTCAATGCTTTCTTTCAGTGACATCAAAGTCTTATCTATTTCTTGTCTGCATATTGGTATCTGTTGGCATGTTGTGATCAAGACGACAAGAAATCTCAGAGTTTGTGCTCTCCAAACTGAAGGTTGGACAATGTTATTTGTTCCATTTTCTTCCTCTTGAGAATGAGTTGACATAGCAGTCTTCAACCATCTCTTCAATGTGTATCGTTCTGGAATTCTTTCCACATTGTGCATGTGGTATATTCGTAGTGAATGGGAACAAAGTATTCCCATTTCACTGAATAGATTGCATGTGCAATTCACCTCATGAGTGTGCTTGTCAAATACAACTTGTTGTCTCATAAAATCTATATTTGGCCTCCAAACATGGAAAGATACAACTTGAGATTTATCATTAATTGATAAATTGTTGCAAGCAGTTCCTTTAATGAACTCATCTTCAAAACACTTGTATATTTCAACGGTGTATATCTTTCGAGCATGCTCAAGTATACTGATATTTGCAAACACCAAGTTTCTATTCCCTTTGATAGTGTTAAAGTCTTCTCCATTTTCCTTACTTCTCCATTCAGATACCACATCAACAAAGCAATTGTAAAAGTCAGAGAGTCCTATGGTCTTGGTTAGCCTCTTTGTTACAGACTTGTTTGTAGTTTCACTTCTTTGAGATGAAAGTATACTCCCAGAGAAGTACTTTTTTGAAAAACCAGGACACCATTGAAATCTATCTGCCCATAATTTTTGCAGCCAGTCATTATCGGCACAATTGTATTTCATCAGCATTCTGAAAAAATGAACAATCTATATTAAATATCTGAACATTAATGCAAAATAAGCGTTTTCATATTATTAGTTTATGGAGTTCATTTTTAAATAATTGATGTTCAGGTTATAAAGGTTAAATGTTCAATTTTAACATCCATTGAATTTTTGAATATTGGAGTATTGCTATTTGGAATAATGTTCATTTATATGCCATTAATGTTCAGATATCTCTACTGAAATTTCAAAGAATAATTTAGAAGTTAAAAACATACCTTGACCAATAGTGGTCGAATTCAGCTGGCGTTTCACAATACTTCAGAATAAGGTTGAATATGTTGTTGAATCCATCCAAGCTTTTCAAATGACCAATGTGTTTTGCTGCATTTTGAGCAATATGCCATGTGCATAGTCTGTGATTTGTGTTTTGTTGAAATACTATTTTTATTGCAGCAGCCATTGGTGCAGACTGATCAGTCATTATTGTTGTTGAATGTCTTCCTCCATTCGCACTGAGAAACGACTCGAACAGCCAAATGAATGGTTCAATTCTCTCATTGAAGACAAATCCCATTCCAAACATCACATTTGAACAATGATGAGTCATTCACATCGAAAGGAAACCATATCAGTTAATACTTTTGGTTCTGTTAAGTTGTATCAAATACTGCAAATCGCCAAATGCTTCATAATCTCTTTTCATTTGGTATCTCTCCAGAAATGCTGTATTATGTTCCATCTTCATCCACCTCATTCATAGAAAATTCTGATCCTTTTGATTGCCTGCATAAACGTTCAGATATACTTTAATGTTTCAGTCAGTTTGCATAAAAGTTTTAGATTAGTTTTTAATATCCTTGATTGTCTGCATGTTTTTAATGTTCAATTTTGGCTAAAAGTTGTTCAAATAATATGCATAAATGTTCAGATATACCTTTGTGCTAACATTTTTATCAAATTTTTGCAGTCTGCTCCACCTATTTCTTTCTTCTTCTCTATGGATAATTTATTGTAAGCATCCTTCCCAGTGAATCCTACCATTGGAGATCCTCCTGCTTCTTTCCTTATTACACGCATTGCAANCTCATTACACGCATTGCATCTGCAATTTTTACTCCACTTGCTTTTAAAGTGCTCATAAATTGTAGCTGATTATCTGTTATTTTTCTTTGAGATCTGAGATAGTGTCTCTTCTCAATAGGTATCATTGGGTGGTTATGTTGCATATTGTGCCTTGAACATGTCCATTGCCCTTGTTTATCAATGCTGAATTGAACAAAGCATTGCAGTTTGTCCTTGTACCTGCTTTTTCAAAAGACCTTTCTTTCTTAATTTGATCATCCTTTCTGCCAGTATTTGAACAAACAAACTTCCTCATTGTCCAACTTCCATCAGCACGCAATCTCACTTTATCTTTTCTGATGCTGAATCCTTTTCGAAAAGCATATTTGTTATACAAATCAAATGCTTCTTCATCACTGTTCACTTTTACATTCAACAATTCAGATTCATCAGCTTCATTTACAATCATTTGGATTGAATCATCTGCAAAAATCGAAAACATTAAAATTAATAAGCTGAACACTAACTCATTGTACAACAATTAGAAGAACATAACTGAACAACAATTCATTTTTTCTGAATGTTCAAAATTTTTATGAAAAAGTTCAGAAATAAGATTATACCAATTACTAGAGAAAACTGAACAACAATTCATTTTTTTTTGAATGTTCAGAATTTTTATGAAGAAGTTTAGAAATATGATTACATCAATTACAAGAGAAATTGAACAACAATTCAATTTTGCTAATGTTCAGAATTATTATGAAAAAGTTCAGAACAACGTATTAATATAGAAATTTAATTTCTGAACATTAATTCATTTTTTCTAAACATTTATGAATCTTCATCAGCATATATGCAAAATTTCAGAACAATAATTTCTGAACTGTAGTTGAAACTTTTTGAACGTTTATTAAATGAAATTATGAAAAGTTTGACGAAAATTATAGCTTACAAATTTCTGTAAAATCTTCATTGATTACTTATTGTAGATCTTCGTATGCTTTTGTGTTGTTTTGATTTGTATTTTTTTGGTTTTCTGTTGAATCTGCCATGATTGAAATTCTAGGTTTTGGAATTAGAGAGAGAATTGTTTTGATTTTGAGGGAAAGAAGAGAGAGAATCAGAGAGAATGAAGGATGATTTTAAAAAAAAAAACGCAACAAACTACGTATTTATAGCAGTTTTGCTGCTGCTGTTTTTGGCAACTGCAAAACGCAGCGTATAGCACCCGGAGCACCTAGAGGAAGGTGCTCCAGGTGTAGGTAATCCCAATTGCCAATAAGTTTAGTTCAGTTCAGTTATTTTCAGTAAAGGTAAACAAGCCCTTAGAAGTATAGTTTGGAAAAACTTAAACATAAAATAGGGCAAGAATGCAACGTCATGTTTAAAATTAGAGTATTGCTAATCCATCAATAGCATTTGGTTGGCAAGCATACTCTAAGTTAATTCGTCATAAATGGTACTAGTAGTTGTTTAAATTAAGTCGTATTAGTTTGACTTAATTTTCACCACCTACTTCGCCGGCCACCTTGTTGCATTTCACCAAAAACTTTATACAATGCTTTTGTAGTTTTTTGTAGTACGTCCACACTATAACATGCACTATAAATACCTCATCCATTTTTCATATTTAGTACACCCCCCTTCATTATTCTCTCTTAGCTTCATCCATAGAATCCTTTGTCTTTTCATTTTCCAACAAGTACTAATAACTAATACCTCTTACACTCCTTAACAAAACACTTTTAATCATGGGCGTATTCACATACACATTGGCTGATATCTCCACCACAGTTGCCGCTTCCCGGTTGTTCCAGGCTTTCGCCGTTGACAACCATAACCTTATGCCCAAGATTGCACCTCAGTTTGTTAAAAGTATTGAATTTGTTCAAGGTGACTCCACTGTTGTTGGTTGTGTCAAGCAAATCAATTTCCCTAGTGGTAAGAATTTTCTTTTTGATTTTTTTTTTTTATAACTAAACATAATCTAATTTTCATGCATAACTAACTAATTAGTGCCATTAATTATATGTCAACATGCAAAGCCGACACAAATATTTCAATAATATATAATTATGATAATTTTTGCAGATGCTCCATTCACATATGTGAAAAATAGAGTAGATGAGATAGACACAAGTAACTATTATCTCAAATACACATGCATTGAAGGAGATGCATTCCCGGAAACAGTAGAATGCGCAGTTTACGAGGATAAATCTGAGCAAACTGAAGCCGGAACTCAATGCAAGATGGTGGCACACTATCACTTGAAGGGTGATAACACAATGAAGGATGAAGACGTCGAAAAGGCCAAAGAAGGAATCCACAAGATGTTCAAGGTTGTGGAACAACACCTCATTGCCAACCCTCAACTCTATGCTTAAATATTTTGAATTGGAGATCTGATCTTTATATCCACGTACTGCTTGAGTGAATCTTGCTTCATTAATCATTATATTTTCATGCATATTTCAAGTTTGTAAGAAAGTATTTGCTTATGAGATTATGTAGTGTGTAACGTAACGTAATTGTGTGATGCCCTTTTATGGGATGAGTAATAATGTATCAGAAAGTATTTAATTTGCTGAGATGTGATCATGTGAAATTGCACAAGCTTACTTGAGTGCTCCTTTAATTTGTACCCTTCTTTAATATATATAGTTGTATGAAACTTGTAAGGTGACACTACAACTTTGTTTGTTTTGATGGAATATGCTCCTTCCAATTTTCTAGTTACAACTTTTGAATATTTTATGTCTCACAAAAAATACCCAAAGGTTACATCTAAAAAAAATTAATATTGACGGAGTATGTTTTAGGAAAATAATTATATAGCTAATATAAAACTTTTATTTTGACAATCCAATTGTTACATAATTAGTAATAAATGTTGACAAGGAAAATGAGTTTTGCATTGAGTCGATTTAGGAGGCTAATGAAAATCAAAAATGTAATTTTTCATGATGAAATTTTAATTAACACCACAAGTCTCCAATATGGCTAAGTTTGGGTCTAACGACCTTTCACTTCAGTCTTTGCATAAAAAATCATAAGAGAATATGGGATTAAAGTTCATTCTCAAGCTAGTGCTTTAGACAGCAAAATATGACAAAATTTTCACAAAAAAATACTAGAGAGGGGGTTTTCGGTTTTTGGATTTCTCAGGACAACCTTCACAAAACTATCAGTTGCCGGAAATTGAACCGTTGGGTCGCCATGAAATTTTGACAGCTTATTCCTAACACCAAGGGATTCATTTGGGACGGTTGGATTGCTTGTTTGAGCTCTGGTTTGGTTAGGATCGTCCCGGGACAGACCTGTTGTTTTTTGGGTGATTTCTAAACCTTTGTTCCCAGTTTATCTCTAGCTTATTGTTGGAGTTTGTTGGTGGGTATTTATAAAACCTTGTGTAGAATAATTTGTGTTTATTTTAATCCTCAATTATCAATAAGAGAAGATTAAGGATAGACCCTGTAGACACCGAAAATTTATTAAAGTGTCAAAATTAAAATAAATTAATTATTTGGGTTAAATAAAATAAATATTTGCTCAATTTAATTAATTTAGCCCTTTAAATTATATATTCAAATTAATTAAATAATTTGGGTTATAATTAAATTGTTTGGACCGATTATATTATTAGTCCAAATAAAATGAATACTAGGCCAAAAAGACTACAAGACTTCCAAGTCATCAAAAGAGTCCAAGCCCACATCTCCAAGTCCAAGATGGAGGTCAAACTCTCCTATAAATACCCATCATCACCTCAGGAGAAAGAGGAGAGGATGAGAAATTCATTGGGATAAAAAGTCAATCGAAGACGTACATTCCAAAGAATTTACAAACTCTCTCTGTCAGCAATCATTAAGCACTACTAAATTGTGCCAATTGTTCAGGGATACTCAAACACATTCAAAGTGACATTGAAGCTGGTCAACCCCCACTCAAATTTGGTTGACAATAGCATGTGTCATCTTTGGTTGACGTCGACAGGTGTCATCTTTAGTTGACGTCAACAACTGTCAAATTTGGTTGACGTCGACAAGTGTCATCCTAGCAGTGGAACAGAATCAGAAGACTTAGTTTATTTTCTATAAACTGTTTACAGAGATTGTACCTACATTCAAATTATTAATAAAATATCATTTGTTTACTTAATTGCTTGTCGTTGACTTTGACTTGAAATTTAGTAGCAACAAACCCTTCAAGAGGTGCCCGGAATATGCTTATATGAGGAAGAGTAAGCTGCTTATTTCCACTATTTCCCATATATATTCAAGTCATAAATATGTAATAATAATCTAAGCTCAAAGAACAAGGAACCCTATCTAATGAATAGGTAGGATCATGCTTATACAAAGCTGCTAGCTTAGTGCCAGTGCTACAAATATATAAGTTGTGCCACAATTGTTAGCAATAATATAATTAAGTTTTGATGGTTAAGAAATGCGAGCATGTATTCAAACACAACAAGTTATTAAATATGGCACTTATGGCACAATCGACTACCAAATATATATCGTGATATTAGACTATTAGTCCATGGTGTACCATTTTAGTGTTTTACCACAATGACATGCATGCAGAAATAGAAAAGGGCTACGAGCCTACGAGCCTAC
Source organism: Suaeda aralocaspica (assembly GCA_016808085.1). Lineage (NCBI taxonomy): Eukaryota > Viridiplantae > Streptophyta > Magnoliopsida > Caryophyllales > Amaranthaceae > Suaeda > Suaeda aralocaspica. Next base: position 210,598 of record PYUH01000873.1, on the reverse strand, counting down.
GAGTCTACGAGTATTTTCAGTAGTAGTTAATATGAAGTGTACCCATACTGAAAATAAAGAAAAATAAAACATCAGATACAACAAATGTATGTGAATATATATGTAATTGAAAGCTACGTCAAAACTCCTCTATTCAATTTTTTTTTAGGTATTATGGTGTTACTTTATATCTATTTTAATAGTACAAGGAATAAACATTATTTATTTCAAGTGTTTTAAGCTATCATATATAATTGACCTATAAGTAGTGTTAGGGGTTGAGAGTGCGTAACGGAAGTGAAGATGTGTTGATTGAGAAGTATATAATAAGGGATGATAATAGACAAGATTTGTAATATGTAGAACACACAATTTTATGTGGGAACAACCCACTAACAACGAGCTTTTATTCCACTATATTAAAATTAAGAGAGTACAATTACCCTTAAAGGGTGTTTATATTACAATGAGACTCTCTGTTTTTACCCACTAAGGAGGAGTATTACAATAAAGGTATAGTGAATTTGTAAAATAAAATATAAGATGGAGGATTACAAGAATAATGAGAGGCTTATGTGTTTTGATGTGGCTTGCTTGTGTTTGTGTTTGGGTGTTGTTTTGTGGTGTGTTGATTGCCCAACCATATTTATAGATGTGCTATGGAGGTGGAAGGAAAAGCGTAGAAACTTCTACACACATAATGATCCACACTAATCTAGAATATAATCTTCATGAATATTATTCTATTTTTGTTTTTTCATAGACATCCACAAATTTCTCAATTCACTAGAATACTGTAGAAACCTTGAGACATAATATGTTTTAAGAAATTTGGGCCACTAAACCCAACAAGTAGTAACTATGACCACCTAAATAGTATACAATTTTCAAAAGCCTAAAAAATTAACTAAACATTGTTTAAATTGAAAACTAAGAGTATACCTAGTTATAATACATTGTTAATAAGTAATTACAACTTTTAAATGTATTTAATACGGCCGTTATTTAGTAGCTCTCATGGTTCTTATGCAAAGCAGGTTCTTATGGGATCCTCTATATATATATATATATATTATATAGAAGATTTAGTTCTCGATTACATTGGATGAAAGAGGAAAACTTAAATTGATGATCGCAATATCACATGAAATAATTAATTTAATTAGTTCATGTAACAAACCCTAATTATTAAATTAAGGATTTGATTGATTGATATTTTCTTTATGCATTAATTTAGACACCACTTAACGTTTTCAGTGATTTATTCTGTTCGGGGGGCCGGCCACTTTCTTCTTTTATCTCTCTTTTTCTTTTCTTCTACATTAGAGTCTCGTCCATTACAATTGAATTTTCTCCTCCGTTAATAAAATGCCTTGACAGTTTTTGCTATTATTGCCACACCTTCTTAAACAAGAAATATGTTAAAGGTGTTTTTTTTTTATTTCAAATTAGTTGCGATAGTACACCTCAGCATGCAAACGTGTGGATTTTCACTAAGTTGTTTTTTCTTGATTCGTTTTTGATTGAATTAAAGTGGATCATACCAAAATAGTCCGAGCCTACATTGAACTAGTCTCGAATTATGAACAAACTGTTGTAACATGTTCCCGAAATGAACTGAATTGGATTGAACCAAGACAAAACAACCAAGATTAATCTAAATTGAAATGTCCTCATGAACCCAACAGGGTGATCAACCCAAACCTATACCGTCATTCCCTCACCCCAATTTACACCCCTAATCAACACTAGAAGGTAGGTTATTTATATCAAACCTCATGTTGTCCTTGCGTTTTTTTATGACATGCTCATTAATTACTTCACCTACTTTCTCTTGCCGTCTTATTAGAACTTTTGACGCAAACTATAATAGAAGTATAGAACCTAATTTATATATGAAGTACTTGCTCTCATAAAACTATCAAATGATACACAATACTTTTAGAATTTCATTCCCACTTATTCAGCAAGGGCTGCTAAAGACCAAAGACTACCAAAGAGGACTTAGAATAAACAAAATTTTAAAAAAGCAATTAATTCATGTTTCTATACCAAACTATTGCATGGTTACTCTACCATATATACCAAATTAAGTTTCTATTGTTTATGCATATCCACTTCTCTTAATTATCATCATCAATAGTTATTAAGTCTTTCAATTTGATTAATTAAAATTAATTTGGTCATCTTGATTATATCCCTAGCTTCTATTTTCTTATCTTTAATTAGGCTATTACGCAATTAGTTATGGGTGTAATTACATGCACATTGGCTGACTTCTCTAGCCCTGTTGCCCCGGCACGGTTGTTCCAAGCTCTTTCCACTGATAGCCATAACTTCTTGCCTAAAGTTGTCCCTCACTTCGTCAAATCCGTTGAGTTTGTTGAAGGTGACTCTACCACTGTTGGGTGCATCAAAATCATCCATTTCCCCGATGGTACGTACTTTTTTTAACAACACTAAATACAATTTATATGCACCTACGTTGCGATATTGATAAAGTATACAAAGTAGATTAGTTTGTGAATTGTATGTTCTTATGTTATTGATGAATATTGCCTTATATAGGCTCTTTACAATCCTACGTCAAAAGATAATACCAAATATTATCATACTTTCCATAATATTTATCTAACTAATATTCCCAAATATATCTCCTAACACTCCCCCTCAAGGTGGTGCATGGAGATCATGAATGCCCAACTTGGCCAATAAAAATTCGAATTGTTGCTTCCCTAAAGCCTTGGTTAAAATATCTGCTAATTGATGACCGGTAGGAACATAAGTAGTACTTATATTTTTAGCTAGCACCTCATCACGAACAAAATGGCAATCAACTTCAATATGTTTAGTACGGTCATGAAACACCGGATTTTTTGCAATATGGAGGGCAGATTGACTATCGCAGAATAAGCCCATAGGTTTAGAGTGTAATATCCCAAGAGAAGATAGTACACTCTTTAACCATTTCAACTCACACGTCGTAACTGCCATCGCCCGATATTCTGCCTCTGCAGAGGACCGAGATACAGTAGGCTGCTTCTTTGTTTTCCATGAAACAGGAGATCGTCCAAGGAACACCATATACCCTGTCAAAGAGCGTCGTGTCATGGGACAAGCCGCCCAATCACTATCACAATAAGCTGTTAAACGCATATCTTTCATAGGTCTCAATAATATCCCTTGTCCAGGTGTGCCTTTTAAGTATCGTAAGACACGGAGTGCAGCATCCCAATGAGCAACCTGCGGACAACTTAGGAATTGTGCTAGTATATGAACTGCATAACTCAACTCTGGTCTAGTAACAGACAAATAAACAAGACGACCAACAAGACGGCGATATTGATCAGGATCAGAATATGGGTCATCCTGAACAGTAGCAAGACGGTGATTTTGCTCCATTGGTGTATCAATAGGTTTGCAGCCAAGCATACCAGCTTCAGTTAGCACATCAAGAACGTATTTCCTTTGAGAAAGGAAAATTCCCTCTGGACTACGAGCAACCTCAATACCCAAAAAATATTTTAACAAGCCAAGGTCTTTCATATGAAAGCATGTACCCAAATATTTTTTAAATCGAGCAATAACATCAGGAGAAGAACCTGCAACAATTAAATCGTCCACATAGACCAGGACATGTAAAACTGTACCTCCCTTGATGTAGCTAAACAAAGAATAATCAGCATAAGATTGTTTGAAACCATAGGACTTCAAAGCACTAGACAATTTCGCAAACCACTGTCTAGGAGCCTGTTTCAAACCATACAATGAACGACGTAATCGACAAACCTTCCCTGGAGAGGAGGTAACATAACCCGGAGGTAATTTCATATAAACTTCTTCTTCCAAATCACCATGCAAAAAAGCATTATTAACATCCATTTGATGTAACTCCCAATTTAAAGATGCAGCTACAGAGAGAAAAAGGCGCACCGTACCCATTTTCGCAACAGGGGCAAATGTTTCATTATAATCAATACCTTCAATTTGGCGATTGCCATGAACTACCAATCGTGCCTTCAAACGCTCAACATCCCCCTTTGAAGTGAATTTTGTGCGATACACCCAACCAGAACTAATAGCGGTTTTTCCAGGAGGCAAATCCTCCAAGGTCCATGTACCACATCGTTCTAGAGCATCAATTTCAGCCTGCATAGCTTGACGCCAACCTGCATCCTTTACAGCTTCTTTAAAAGATTTAGGGTCAACCCCCTTTGTAATTGCCGTTAGAAAACACTTATGTTTATCAGAAAATTTATCGTAATTAACATAACAAGCAATAGTATAAGGTTTACCTGAAGAAACTGAAGAGAGTGAAGGAGTAGTCACTGAGCTGGGGTTTATCTTTGCCGTAATAGTGTGAGTAACAAACTCAGTAAGTTTCGAAGAAGGCCTCTTAACTCGATGTCCACGCCCCAAAAGAGTAACATTATCATTAGTAATACTTGTAGGAACATGGGCACCACTTTTTTTCTGCTGGACATGTGCTTGTTCAATATTCTCAAGGGGCGTAGTATGACTTGTATTTATCAACTCCCCCTCAATTTCACACTCCTCATCATCCCAAATATTAGGTTGATTTAAATATTTTTCCCATTGCATTTTTTCATTAATAGAAAGTACATCAACATATGGAAACATATCCTCAAAAAAATGCACATCCCTACTAACAAAAAATTGTTGAGCATCCAAGTCATACAAACGATACCCCTTTTGTCCATGGGGGTAACCAACAAAAATACACTTCCTAGAACGGGAGTCAAATTTATCTTTAATTCCAGGCCGATTAACCGCATAACAAAGACATCCAAAGACGCGCAAATGAGCATAATTAGGAGAGGACCCATATAAGCACTCATAAGGAGTTTTCCCATTCAATAATGGTGTAGGTGTCAAATTAATAAGATGTACTGCCGTTAAAACACATTCTCCCCAAAAGGATTTAGGTAACTTAGCTTGAAAACGCAAGGCACGAGCCACATTTAATATATGTTTATGTTTGCGTTCAACTCTTCCATTTTGTTGCGCAGTACCAACACAAGATGTTTGGTGAAGGATCCCTTTAGTTGCAAAGAAAGAGCCAAGACTTAAAAATTCTTTCCCATTATCACTTCTAACAATTTTCACTTTGGTATTGAATTGAGTTTTAACCATAGAGCAAAAATTAACAAGTAATTGAGCCACTTCATATTTACCAACCATTAAATAGACCCAAGTTGCTCTTGAATAATCATCAACAATAGTAAGAAAATAACGAGCATTACAACTTGACACAACCTTGGTAGGACCCCATATATCACAATGAATTAACTCAAATAAGGCGGAAGCGTTATTATTACTCAAAGGAAAAGAATTTCGGGGTTGCTTCCCCATAAAACAAATAGAACAATTAAAATCACAACCAACATTTTTAGTACTACCTAAAGCAGGTATCAAACTTAACACCTTCATAGAAGGGTGACCCATACGCTTATGCCACAGGACACTCAAATCAACACCACCAACCGAATTTGCTTGTGCTCGTCGATCCGGAACCGAACGGAAAAGATAAACCCCATTAGACTGTACCCCCGCTCCAATCAGGTTCTTCAAAGTGTGGTCCTGAATAATACATAGCTTGTTAGTAAAAAAAACGAAAATTTTTGATTGAGATAACAATTGTGAAACGGAAAGCAAATTACACGCTAAAGTAGGGACGTATAAAACATGCTCCAAAATTAAATTGTCAGCCAGCTTTACTTTGCCTTCCTTAGTAGCTAGGGTGCTTTCACCATTAGGTAATCCCACGGGAGAATTTATATCACAAATATCAAAAAAATAAGCAAGATTACCCGACATATGATTCGAAGCACCTGTATCAATGATCCAAGAATCGGGATTATACGTACCACTAAGCTTTTCTGTAGAAGAGGAGGTAGATTGGGTGCCTTTAATGGCAGCCATAAACTGTGCCCATTGATCATCAGTGAGTGTAGGAGCACGAGCACGATCATCATTAGTTACTTCTTGCATATTTTGTGTTCGACCACCACTAGTATTAGCCGCAAAACCGCGACCACCAAAACCTCTACTACCTCGACCTCCTCTGCCACCACGAGGAGCTCCTCGTCCCCGTGACGACCAACCTTCTGGGAAACCAATCAAATAAAAGCAATGGTCTTTGTCATGGCCATTACGACCACAGTGGGAGCACTTTCGTGGACCATCATTACCACGAATATTACTAGTATGAGAAGATGTACCGCCAACGGCGAACCCCACAGCATTTGGGCGATCAACATGTTGAGCGTCTGAGATAGTTTGTTTGCGTTCGTCGGCAACAATCTTAGCATAAGCTACGTTTAATGAAGGAGCAGGGTCTTGCATCATTAAAGTGGAGACCGCACTACCAAACTTACGAGGATCAAGTCCAATAAAAAATTGATGGAGAAGTTCACTCTCTTGAAGTTTTAAGAACTCTGCAGCAGTAGAACATGTGCAAGGTGGAATCTTTTGATAGCTTGCGAGTTCGGCTTGTAATTTGCTTAATTCACCATAATATGCAGCCACTGTTTTGTTTTCTTGTTTGCAATCTGCAATTTGTGATTTCAATTCAAGAATTCTAGGGCCATTACCCAAAGAATATCGAGTACTAAGATCATCCCAAAGTGGTTTGACATCATCGGGAAGTCGCACCGTCGATCTAACGGAATCAGACAGGGTATTATAAATCCATGCACATAACATCGAATTAACAATACCCCATTGGTCATAATCTTTTGAGTCAGAATTTGGTTTTTTAATCGTGCCATCAACAAACCCCAACTTATTCTTGGCACGCAAATTATTACGAAGAGACCTCGACCATTCTTCATAATTATCGCCGTTTAACACGATCGGACTTATGGTAGTGCCAGTACCTTCCGAGGGATGCAAGTAATAGGCGGAAAAAGGCTCATACTTTGGAGTCGAATTGGATTTATCACCTTCCATGGAGGATATACTAGTACCGGATCACTAGCAAGATTGAGTTAACCGGGGGGAAAAAAAAAAAATTTCTCTATCGAAGAGATGGCTCCGATACCATGATAAAGTATACAAAGTAGATTAGTTTGTGAATTGTATGTTCTTATGTTATTGATGAATATTGCCTTATATAGGCTCTTTACAATCCTACGTCAAAAGATAATACCAAATATTATCATACTTTCCATAATATTTATCTAACTAATATTCCCAAATATATCTCCTAACAGATATTGCACGTAAAATATGGGTACGTGCAACATATATGTTTGTACTAGACTATCTTTATGCTCAGCTCCGTGTCATATATTTATATTTATATGTTTTCATATTCAAAGAACTATATCTTGCAATAATTATGATTATGATTCACTTATAGATTTATGCTTTGATGAATTGAATTACCAGAGGCTCCATACAAATTTGTGAAAACCAGAGTAGAGGAAATTGATACTACTAACTTCTACCTTAAGTATAGAAGCATTGAAGGAGATATATTTCCTGATACCTTGGAAAGCGCGGTTTACGAGAACAAGTATGAGCCTTCTGGCAATGGAACTCACTATAATATGGTGGCACATTATCATATGAAAGGAGATAATGTCATGGATGATGAAGAAATCCATATTGCTAGAGAAGGAATTCAAATGATGTTCAAGGTTGTTGAAGAACATCTCATTGCCAACCCTCAACTTTATGCTTGAATTTAAATCTGATGATCGATTAGAGATTTGGAGTTTATATATATAATCTTTTGTTATTGTTTGTCATTTATGTAACCGAAAATTTGGTGTTCAAAATTGAGATTATTTATTTCATATGTGGTAGAATATAAACAGTGTTTTATTTTTTATTTTTTTGGTTGAAAAAAAATATAATAATGTATTGCGATAACACGTGCAATAAAAATTAAGAGCTCATGAATTGTTACAATGATAAATAAGCTAAGACCGTCTACAAAAGCCAAGAATAAGGACGTTAATGATCCAAGGAGCAAGGGTGGAGATTGCTCTATCTTAATGCGTGGGGTGTGTACAAAAATATGCCAACCCACATTTCTATCCTTCTCTACTTAATTTTCATTTTTTGCACCACCAACCATCGACGTCTTTTCAATGATCACTTAAAAAGGTTCGGAGAATATAACAAAGAACGCATGGATAATTGGAAGCATATACTATGTAATTGACTTCAGCTCACCAGTCACCAGTCACCAGTCAATACTATATTAAGACCCAAAATCCCACTTAATAAAGCTAAGCTGGTATAATAAACCTTTTTTTTTTTTTTTTCCTTTTTGGTCGGCAACATAAGCATAAATTAAGCTCTCACAAAAATTGAAGTAGGTAGTAGATAGAAAGATGATGTCTTTGTTTATTTTACTCCCAAGTCGTGCAAGCCAATTGAACTTACCACCTCTGGCCAATTGAATTGAAAAATGAACTTTTAACCTATTAAAATAAATGCATAAGTTTTATTATTTAAGAACTTAGGATATACTTCGTCTATAATGAGGAAAAAAATAAAAAGGACGAACTAGCATGAATTTATGTAAACAAATATTTAGTTGAAGATCCTTCGAAAAAAATAATAATTAGTTGAAGACTTCAAGTCCTTCAAAAAATATTTTAGATTAGGGTTGAGGCCCATGAATTCGCAATGTTAGCAAAAAAAAATGTAATTACTAGGAATTGAACTCATAACTTCTCACTTATGATTGTTCTTTTTTATACAAAACTATATATTATCTAGAAAAAATTGCCAGATGAAACCTTTTAAGAAATTTTTTTGCCAAAAGAAACCTTTTAAAAAAATTTTTGCCAGAAGAAACCTTAAACTAAATTTTTTTTACCAGATGAAACCTTAAGGGTTGATTCCGGTGTTAACCTGGAATTTCCGGTGTTGACCTGGTATTTCCGGCATTGACCCACCCTTTTTCCTTATTTGCACTCTTTTTTCTTTTTTCTCATTTTCCCTCCAATTCACAAGAACAACAACAATTCACAAAAACATCATACAATATGAACAAATCAAAATCAACTTAACACCATATACAAAAAACATCACCATAACTCATAATCACCATAAAAATTCAGAAAACTTTTCTTTTTCTCAATAATTCGCCAATTGCATTGCTTGGATGTTGAAGAATTTGATTTTGCTTTGCCCTTAGTCGAACTTCTTTGCGACGACATTTCACATAGAAAAAAAAAGGAAAAACAATGAGGTTTTTTTGAGTGAAGATGAACAAAACAATGACTGAATTTCCAAATGTTAGATGCAAAAAAATAAATTTACCTTAATATAAGTGCATGTACGGTGAATTGAATGCAAGAACAATGATTATTAAGACTAAAAAGGAAATTTTGAAGCAGAGTAAGAAAGAGGAATTAAGGAGCCCAAAAGTTTTGTTTTAATTTGAGGGAGTGCAAATATCAGTTAAGAGTGCAACAAGAAAAAAAGGGTGGGTCAACGCCGGAAATAGGTGGTCAACACCGGAATCAGCCCTTAAGGTTTCTTTTGGCAAAAAAAATTTTAAAAGGTTTCTTTTGACAAAAAAATTTTTTTAAAAGGTTTCATCTGACATTTTTCCTATTATCTATAGCAAAATAAATGAAAATCTCAATAATAAAAAGTGTTGTAAAAAGAATGATTGAATAGCTCTAAACAATAAATTTAATAATATGTACACCATGTTTAATAGACATGATGTCTAATGAATTACAATTTCTTGTGATTATCTTAGAACATATTGTGCGGTATGATCATTTTATATTCACTTCGTTGTGTGCAATATATCTCTTTCCCCAATATCACAATTGGTCTTTCACTCTAATACCCTTAAATTTCTCTAGCAATCATATACTCATATTTAAAAATACATATGACCATTCAAAATTCTAATTTACAAATTAAACTAATTCAATTCAAATCCATCGATTTATGATTATATTTGAAGATATTTAACTGTCAACATATAATTTACTTAAACTTTTTATTGCTGATTCAAAATTGTTTCATATATACACAAATACTCTTCACTTAATTAATATTTTGAATTTACCTTATCAATATACCTTTTTCAGTTGCGCACTTAATATTTCATTTTTTTATCAAAATTTAATTTTACAAAATTTAAGATTTCCATTGAAATTATTTTGTTAAAACTTATAATTCTATTGAGTAAGCCTTAAATATTTTTTTTATCAAATGATTCGGGGCAACGTCCGAGTACAAAGCTAGTTATGTATTCTAAATCCTTAATAATCAATGATCATTATCCTTAATCCTTGTCCCATTAACTACCGAGATGAACTCGATCATTAGGGCAAATGATTAGGAATTGAAGACTCCTATTTGACCTGCCCACTGACATCTCTATATAGCTTTCAACTAGTTTTTGCGCCCGAGCGATGCCCCTGAAATAGGTGTCATATACATGTAACAATGAAAAAGACAATTAAGGTGCTATTTTAATATGATGCGTTTGATTTTTCCTAGGCTTAGTTAATTATGCGTTGTTGTTATTTTAAGTATACTACAAAACAATATATTTTAAAAATTGGGGAAAGGTCACCAAAAACATCTAATTGAGTTGGTCATTGTGTTGGTATTCTAAGTGATTGCTCAGTTTGAAAGATTGTTCATATTCTATTTATGTCATACTTTTCATTTATATATTATTGATGGCTCTTATATATATATATATATATAAGTAATTAATAAAAAATTGGTTGAAGTGTAATGTTCACTTATTAGACATGTCAAGTTTTTCAAAAGCAATGTTTAGCTTTCAATAAGCAACATTCAATACCAATTCCACATATTAAAAGTTTTCACTTTTACAATATAGTCTGTGAAGTAAATATCCAAAATAAAAAAATAGTTAATATTGATTATAAAAAATTGAATATCAAAAGTATATTTTGACAATTGAAAGTTTTAAAACAAGAAAACAGGTATTTCCATTATGGTTTGGGAAATGAACATGTTGACTAAAATTTTAAACATTAACTATATATAATTGAATATTAAGAGCAAAATTCTAAATGTCGAAAGTTTAAAAGCAAGAAAACATTTATTGACACTATAGTATGGAAGATGAATATACCGAATAAAATTCTGAATATGGACTATACAAGAGTAAACACACAAGTAAGATTTTAAATATTGAAACTTTGAAAATAAGAAAACAAATATTGACACTATAATAGGGAAAGTGAACATCATACTTTAAAATTTGAACATTGAGCATGTAGAATTGAGCATGAGTAGTAATATTTGGAATGCTGAAAATTTTGATAGGAGTGTATATAATGGTTGTATAACTCTGGAGCAGCGTAGACCAATTGATTTTTCTCAATCATCATCACTTCATCAGTGCATCACAACTGTATAACAGTAAAATCTCCCTAATTTTTCAAGTTTACTACTCTGTAAAAAGAAAAGTTAAATGCTCCAATTCAAATTTTCTTTATTATGGAGTATGTACTTATCTCATATTCTCATAGAACGAAGGAATCAACAATTTACTATCTATGTTGACGAACATTTTTATTTTATTTTTCTATTTTTGAGAACACTATTATTATATTTTCTATTCTCTTTTCATGTCACTTGGAATCATATAAAAGAAAACCAATATGATTAAATAAAGGAAAATGATATATGTAGTCTATGAAACTACCATATAAGTAATTATAGGTAGAAATATTAATTTAGATGAAACATTAGGGATATAATTTTCACATGGGGATTGCTAAACATCACCCGTAAAAATCTTGTAATCGCCCATATTTTGTACCAACTTTCCACAATTGCCCTTCCCTCTTCTTTCCTCCCTCTAACACTCTCCCTTTACTTCTTTCTCTAAACCACCATCACTCTCACCAATTAAAACACTAACTCGATCAACCACATATCTAAGCTAAGGAGTCATGGGGGTAAAATTTGATGTATATGGGTGAGGATGTAGTAATGAAGGAAAACGAAAGAGGCGTGGGTGGTAGAATACACTTTGTGTAGTAAACACGGATTGTAATATGACCATCTCTCACGGTTTCGATCATATCTCACAAAGTATAATGTCAGTTAACATGATTCTAAATGAATTGGAAACTATACTCAAAGGGGTTTCCAACGGTAGGTCGTACGCCTCGTATAATGTTTTGGAGAAAAAGTTATGGCCATTTGAAAAAGACCCTGAGAAAACGGATTGTAATATGACCATCTCTCATTGTTTCGACCATATTTCACAAAGTATAACTCGGATTAACATGATTTTAGTTAAGTTAGAAAGTAGTTTCAAAGAGATTTCCAACGGTAGGTTGTACACTTCGTAGAATGTTCTAGATAAAAAGTTATGACTTTTTGAAAAAGAGCCTGTGAAATTATCGTGGACCAAATGATACTTGCGTCTGATTTAGACGCAGGTTGACTGTACCTGCGTCTAAACTAGGCGTAAGTCTCAATTTAAAAAAAATAAATAAATTTGAGACATGCGTCTGATTTAGACGCAGCTGTGAGGATACCTGCGTCTAAATTAGACACAGGTCTCAATTTTTTTTATTAATTTTTTATTTTATTTTTGTAATGTAACTAACATAATTAAGATTTTTTTTTTGGAGAGTAAAGAGCAGAGTTGGAAAAATAGATGAAAATATGGGCGATAGTAAAGAATTTTTGGACGACGTTAAGCGTTTCAGTTTTCACATACCAACCCTTAAAAGAAGAAAATTTTATCATCCTAAGTGACTTGGCTTGGACTTTCCCTTCCAAACCTCTTTTCACTCTCAACATATGAACAATTTTGCTAACGAACGCCTTTGGGGCGTTTGATAAGAATTAAATAATTTTCTAAAATAGTAATCATTTGGGCCAGTAAATTACAATTTTTTTTCCTGTTTCCCTAAAGATCTTTATATTTAGATGGGATGAGCTTTTTAAGGATGAGTGTGTTTTTTTGGGATAGGAAGATTTGGAGGAAAAAAACCCTTTTTCCTTAACTTTGGGAATTGAAGTGAAGTGCCAAAGTCCAAAAGAATAGGGCCTTATTATATAAGAAAAAAAATCAGCTAATATGTTTCAAAGAGCCATTAATTAAAAATTACTCAGACATTGTATAATAGTTCAATAAACCAAAGTCATTTTTTATCATCATTATCAAGGATGAGATCCATTGATATATTATTATATTTTAATTTTATACTTGGTACAATTACAATATTACAAAGTTTGAAAATTACATAAAAAAAATCTTAATTGGGAGACTCTTGCAAATTTGGTCAAATAAAATAACATTAAGGTACCATCATAAAAGGGGTGCCCACAAAATCACCACTTACTTCATAATTCACATAGTCACAAATTTACAATAATCCTCGTCAAATCAAAAAAAAAAAAAAAAATCACAATTATCAACTTAGTAGGCCCAAAAACAATTTATTGAGCGGCCTAAGCCCATAATGGCCCATATCCCCAAAACACTAAACTTGACTAATAATAATAATAATAATAATAATAATAATAATAATAATAAATTCAAAATTCCAGTAAAAATAAATAATTTCCATTTCAACACAACAACACTAACTCGAAGAAGAAGGAAGAAGATGTCGATGTACATTGCAACACGTCGTTTTGCAAGCAAATCGACGCCGATAACATCCACAGCACTGCGTTCGACGTTATTAAGGTTCTACTCTTCGTCGTTTCGTGAAGAGCGTGACACTTTTGGCCCTATCCATGTCCCATCTGATAAGTTCGTCTCTTTTTTCCTTTTTATTTTGATTTATTTCATTTTTGATTTAATTGAATGAATTTGCAGTAATTATGTTTTGATTTTTGTGTGCTATGAAGCTAAATGAATGAGTGAATGATGATGATGATGATTTGATTATGTGATTTTGCAGTTGTTGGTGTGAATGATCTACTATTAGTAAACAAACAGTAATTATTTTGTTTAATATTTGTTGAAGTTGGTGTAGCCATCGTCAAACAACACATATGATTGTCCCGCATCGATAGTAAATTAGAATAGATAGGTAAAAATATTATAGTTTTAAAAGACCGCTCCCCTTATTGTCATATGGTTAATGTGGAAACTTGTAGGCCTTATGAGTTGGACTTTCTCTTGGTGCCGGTTGCGGGCCTGGCCCGCATATAACAATTGTTTTCTATTTACTAAAAATATTTTCAGTTTTAGATGGAATTGATGATGATCGATTATATGTGTTCTTCATTTCTTGGTTTAAATAGTGGAGTAGATATTTTAAGGATGAGTGTGTTATTGGGGTGAGAAGATTTGGAGACAAATAACTAATTTTCCGTAATACCAAGTTCGGGATGAAAATGGTTAGGGATGATTAGGGTTGTTGTGGTGTGATTTGTGCTTATGCGTAATTATGATGCACCAATTAAAATGCAGGTATTAAAAATGATGTAATGTTGTTTAGAAAAAAAAATAGTAACAAGAATGGTAGCCTCGCAATATCTGCCCTTGCAAACGATAATAAAGCTCATGATGCTGTATTCAAAAGTTAAACTCTTCTTAGGATTGTGTTTTCTTCAACTTTTGAACCCTTAATTCATCGGACTTGATCAAAACTAACTGGAACTTGTTGGACCTGATTTTCGGACTTATTAGACTTGATTTAAACTTGTCAAACTTATCAGACCTTATTTTATATTTTCTGAAATGAAACTTAATCTTGTAAGTGAAGAGATTGCACCCTAGGTTGGTTGTATGTATGTGCTGGCAGCGGGCCTCTAACATTGTTATATGGTGTGCTAAACTAAGTTATAAGCAGTGCCTCGATTGCGAAATATATGCAAAACTTTAAATTGGTCGCTCTTCTTTTTGTGTTGAAGCCTGACTTGCTTTTGGATATTTGAATTGAGTATTCCAGGTTGTGGGGTGCTCAAACTCAGAGGTCACTACAGAACTTTGATATTGGTGGGGATCGTGAACGTATGCCTGAGCCCATTATTAGAGCATTTGGAATTTTAAAGAAATGTGCTGCCAAGGTATATTTTATTTTTCGACTCTTTGTAAACAATGAATTGTCGAACAATAGTTGGAGCCCTTGCAAATGTTTTCTCATAACTGCATATAACTGCCTTTTTTGATTTTTCTGGCTGTGTCAAATTTGTAAAAGATGCGATACATAAAAACCTATTAGTTGTCTTCTATGCATCTTTGCACGAACTCAAAAACTTTAATTATATGGATCATGCCTGCCAGGTTTTCAAGCGTTTATCATTTCAGATATAGCTTTTGAATAAAATTGGTATGATTTATTGATGCAGGTGAACATGGACTATGGTCTTGACCCAAAAATTGGTAAAGCAATAATGCAGGCTGCTCAAGAAGTGGCCGATGGACAATTAAACGATCATTTTCCCCTTGTAGTATGGCAAACTGGTAGCGGTACACAAAGCAACATGAATGCCAATGAGGTTAGGGTGCTGATGCTTCTTGCTTGATGTCTAAGGGACTTGAGTTTCATATTTCCCCCTGATGCATGTTTTGCATTTATATAATTTTTGTTTGACGAATAATACAGGTTATTGCAAATAGGGCAGCCGAGATCCTTGGTCATCAGCGTGGTGAGAAATTTGTGCATCCAAATGACCATGTAAACAGGTCACAGTCTTCTAATGACACATTCCCGACTGTAAGTGCATCTCTTTGCATACTTAATTGGCTTAGATATTGCATTTGGTTTGAAATGCTTCTTTGTTGGAAGCTAGAAGGTTCTTTAATTGGTGAATTACCACTATCATTAAGACTCTGTTTGGTAGAGCGTAAAACATTTTCCATGAAAAGTGTTTTCCTCCCTTTCCCAATTTTACATTGTTTGGTACACAAAGGAATGTAAAATCGTTTTCCATGGGAGTAAATTTTTCCTTACAATGATGGAAAACCATTTTTCTTCCAAAATGAAAGGAAAACAATTTTCCTCCCATCCCCTTATACACTCTTTCCTCACTACCTCCTTCCACCCCCTTCATTTTCCCTATTTTCATCACTTTTTTTACATGCAACCAAACAATGGAAAATTGTTTTCCATCGAAAATTGTTTTGCATGGAAAACTATTTTCAATGAAAATCATTTTACATTGAAAATTTTTACTCCCTACCAAACGGACCCTAAGTTGTATTTGCCTAAAATCGTAAAATTTAATAGTTTCTGCATCGAGCAACTTATTTATTGCTGCACTGGTATTGACAAGTCCTTTTTTGGCCCAGGTGATGCACATCGCTGCAGCGATCGAAGTGAATTCAAGATTTCTACCAAAATTGAAGACTTTACATTCTTCACTTCATGCTAAAGTGAGTGATATTCATTCATTAGTTTGTGCAGTGATTCCTTACCCTCCTCTCTCCTCCCATCTTTTCTTTCCACATAAATTTGCTGCAGCACTCACAAGACTCAATATATTGAAAAGAATGTCATAATTCTGTGCCCATTATGTCTCTTGGACCTTCTTGGTGCATCCCTGCTCCTGAAGAAGAGCTTTTGCATATGCCTTACTGCTTTTTTCTCATTGTAAAGCAGAGAAACTTTAAGGTGCATATTGGTATTGTATATACCTTTTAGATTAGGATGGCCATAAATTGGTCATAGTATTCCATCTCATTTAAAAACACGGTGTTATATAAACCTTCAGTTTGTGGCAATTTCGAATTATACTATTTATTGACTTGATCTCTACTCCTTTTCTGAATTATAGCATTGTTGCTATTTGGACTGGTAATAGTGGCTGAATGATCTGTTTTTGGTGTCATCATCACAATCACGATCCTTTTGGGTTCTTATAGTTTGAAGGGAACTCAGGTCAATGAGCCAGATTGTCTATAAGACTCTTGTTATTGACCTCTATAGTCTGCTTAGAAGTGTTTGATTGTCAAGTAATAGTATTGATGGAACTCTTGAATAGATCATTTGAGACACAACCAGAATAGAGAATTGGGGACTCATGTTGCAACATACATTTACATGTTTCTACTTGCTAGTGTGTGTGTGTGTGTGTGTGTGTATGTATAATATTGTGACTTTCTTAGTAGTCTAAAGGCTTGAAACTATGTAATTATCGTCTGACACTCAGTGCAGCTTGATCTTAATAATTATATAATTAGTGCTTTATGGATTTTATTGTATTTGCGAATTTTGCAGTGCATCTATTTATATTTTTTCTTTGCTTTTCCCAGTCACATGAATTTAAAGATATAATTAAGATTGGACGTACTCACACCCAAGACGCAACACCTTTGACGCTTGGTCAAGAGTTCAGTGGCTATTCTACACAAGTGAGTTATTTGTTGTTAATGTCCTTGTTTTTTAAGTGTTCTTTACCCCATCACCCCAGTGTAAAAAATAAAAAATAATAATCATAAATTGGAGGAAAATTTCGTTGATATTCACACCTACATTCTTCATATTTTTCTTGAAACATGACTTAAATGAAATGTAATGTTTGTGGAAAAGGACATAATAGTGGTGTCTCTCATGATTATCATACTTAGACTTATTGTAACACTTTTTTAGTCCTTTGCCTAATATGATATTCGCTTGAAAGCTCTTTCACTTAATCAAGTTTATGCAGCGTAGTTAAATGCTGCATTCAATTTTGACTTGAATTGTTTCTGAATAAAATTTATACATCCTACTAGATATTTGTTTTTGACACTATGTGGTGATGTCCTACTTTTCTATTGTTTATCCTACCCTTTACGAATGTTTATTATTACATGCTAACCGATTTTTATAGAGCCTCCACTATGTGACTCTACATTATTATCGGTACATGTGAAACTATGAGTTGACTGTCATTACACCTAATCAAAGTATTGATTCCTAACCCACCCAATTTGCAATTAAATAAGGTAAGTAAGGATCAAAACCTGAGGGAATGTTGTGTAGCTAGTCTGCTGAAGTAAAGCTAAGTCCGGACACTTTCTATCATCTCAAGGATAATTAAACATAGACAAATGTTCTGGTTCCTGCCAAAGTGGGCTAATGGTGGAACCATGAAAGCCTAATACTAGTGTCAAGTTCGTCTAACTTTAATGAACCTAATCCTTATCAGAGGCTGAGGTACAAGATCAAATCTCTTGGGAACTTGATGTGAGTTCTATTAATGATATACTTAAACAAATTGTTAATGAAACAAGTGGCTCTAGGTATTTTGGGAAAAGTGGTGTAAAAGGCTCCTCTTGACCTAGAGTGGAGGATGAGGAGTATTCACAAAACCCAAGTCCAAGCTATGTCTAAAATCCGCAAAGCTTGGCAGTCTGGGGCACGATCATGCCATCCCCAGGATGCCCGTGCTGGAAAATTTTTGTCAGCATCCCTATTATTGAAACGATCAATGCACGCTTGTGCCATGGTTGTACTTATAATCTATTAACTGCTCGATCCTGATACGCCGACTGTATATATTATCCCTTCTACTTTTCTTCAATTTTTGGCTTGCTCTTGGATCTTCGCTTGAAGGAGCTCTTCAGTTGCCTCTCGTGATGGTAAAAGTTGGTCATGATGATGATGAGTAGATTATGTCGGTGTTGATGGCTCTGCTTTCTTTTTTCTAGCTCCTTTGACTTTCTTCTTCCAACTATTACTTTGCTCCTCTTTCATCACCCATTAGTTGATTATCTCCATGGGATAGAACTCTTCATTAACACTAACAGAAGAGAAGTGAACACAATTGAAAAGGATGTAAGGATGCCTTCGAATTGCAACTAAAATGAGCTAACCCATATGAATCCTACTCTATTACACATTTACATCCATTAATTATCATGGCATTTAATTAATTGAATGAATCCTATATATATTTGTATATGCAAGTCATCTGACTTTCGATTCGTGCAGGTTAAGTATGGAATCGATAGAGTATCATGCACTCTTCCTCGGATGTATCAGGTAGGAGCTAAGTTATCCGTTTTTTTTTTTTTTTTTTTT
>PYUH01000873.1:138242-181016 GCA_016808085.1 Suaeda aralocaspica | reverse complement strand
TTTTTTTTTTTTTTTTTTTTTTTTTTTTTGGGGTAAACAGGTGATATGTTTGTTGCTATTTTTGGAAAAATTGGATCAGATGTGAGCTTTTGGAGTTCTAATGTATGGTTAGTGCAAATGGGTTAATTTTTTTTTTTTTTAATTTTGTTTTGAAGTTAATTTTTTGTTTTTATATTTATTTTTGCACCCCATTTGATTATTGGGCATGGTGATTAATTACTTAGGTATTGATAATAATTATGATTAATCTGATTGTTTAAGAATTTGAGTTAGGATATCATTGTTGCATTTGTGAATGAATTTGTGGATCCAAGATTAATTTTGAATATTTGAATGTGAAGGTGATCAATTGAAAGTAACTGTAAATTATTTTGATAAGATAAACCTTTAATTATAATGTTGAGCTATAGCTTAGCTTATTATTGCAATTAAAGAGATGGGTTTTTTTGGGTTGCTACATTTGATTTGGAAAAAGGCAATTTGAGTTGTGATTGTGTGTGTTGAACAATTGAGTTTCATTGAAGTTCTAATTTGTTCAATTTAAAGGTGTAATCTATGTGACAATTGCCTGAAAGATTAATAGAGAGCTACTAGATTAATTCAGACTTTGGTGTTGCTCAAATACGTCGAAAGTGACAGACTTGTCACAATTTTCCGATTTGGATTTGTTTGAATGTTGGCCATTTAGTGTCCTCAGTCCTCACCGCACAGTTTCCCATTTTTGCTTCTTAATTGCTTGTTGATGTGCTCTATGTTCTTCATGATTATGTTCTACCGTATTGAGCATTTGTCCTACCTATTAACTATTGTGTTTGTAATTCAGAATTTGGTATTTTTAGAAATGTTTTTTTTTTCACCCGGAAAAAAAAACCAACTAACTTTATGTGAGAGCCAGCCCAAACTGCCCTTGCGGACTGAATCAATCTATCAAAGCCTTTGTCCCATAATTGGGGTCTATTACATGAACCAAAAGTAATCATTCCATGTGGTCATCCACATAAATTTTCCTCTTCTATCCCCTGCGATCGAGAATCTTGTTCTCCTGGAAATCGAAAAGCTTTATGTCCTTTCAACCCCTTCCAATCAAGCTTCATGTCCTTACGGACTATAAACGAAAAATTAACATCAGGCTCATCAAACCACAATTTATGGACTGATATAGATTTTTAGAAATGTCTATTTAATTTTGATGTTTTAAGGTGTTTGACTTATTTTTTGGGAGGTAACTAAACAATGTCTATACTCTATAAAAACGGAAAGCATAATGAGTGATGGATCTAGCTAGAGCTGCAAGCACTAAGCAGCAGCAATATGGAGTTGAACTTAACCTTGCATAGTTCATGGATTACATCTTGTCATCATTGATTGGGTTCTAGAATAATTTTAAAGAATTTCCCTCCTCCCCCTATCCCCTTTTTCCATGTTTTTCTTCCAATACCATAGCAATTGGGACTTAGAATTTGCAGAGGAGGATGTCTGAGGTGCATCTTTGTTGCTGTAAGTTGTAAATTTTGTACAGTGATGAAGTGTTGAGGTATTCAACCGTGAATGTAATCTTTAACGATGAATCGATGATGCACAACTATTAAATTAGCTTGTGTTTAAATGTAGTTTATTCCATTGTGACGTTTTTGAAGTTAGAACGTAGGTTAAGTGGGCTTTTCATGAAGGCAGACAACAACACTGCATTATGACAAATTTGCATAGCTTATGCACTGAAATTCCTTTGTCTACTAAGATGTGTAGTACTGTACAATTAATATGTTCATCTTTATTAAAAAGTATCAGTTTTTCCTAGTACATGCCTCCTTATGAAGTCAGTGCACAAAAGATGAATTATTAATAAGCCGTTCCTGTTTGTCACAGGTGAATTTGGGTGGGTGAAAATCTTCTTGGAGGATGGAGTCATGCGATTGCATTTATCCACTGTGGCAAGATGAACTCCTAGTGAAATATCAATATTTGTCAGACATATTTATTGCCCTCGCATACTTCTCCATCCCTTTGGAGCTCATTTATTTTGTGCAGAAGTCGGCATTTTTCCCATATAGATGGGTTCTTATGCAATTTGGTGCATTCATTGTTCTATGTGGGGCTACACATCTTATCAATTTATGGACATTCTCTATGCACTCGAAAACTGTTGCCATAGTGATGACCATTGCTAAAATTTCTACAGCTGCTGTATCATGCGTAACAGCTTTGATGCTTGTTCATATTATTCCTGACTTGTTAAGTGTAAAGACTAGGGAAATGTTTTTGAGGAATAGGGCTGAGGAGCTTGACAGAGAGATGGGTCTTATCCTTACTCAAGAAGAAACTGGAAGGCATGTTAGAATGCTAACTCATGAAATCAGAAGCACCCTTGACAGACACACAATTTTGAAAACTACTCTTGACGAGTTAGGTCGGACACTTGGTCTAGAAGAGTGCACATTATGGATGCCTTCACAAACTGGCATGACAATGCGACTTTCTCACTCCTTGAACCGCTCAATGGTAGTCGGATCTACTGTTTCAATGAATCTCCCTTTTATTGCCGAAATCTTCAACAACAGTGGAGCTGTGAGAATACCACATTCATGTCCACTAGTGAGGAGTAGGCCAGTTGCAGGAAGATTTTCAACCCCTGATGTTGTTGCTGTTCGGGTTCCGCTTCTACATCATTCAAACTTTCAAATTAATGACTGGCCAGATGTCTCAACAAAATCTTATGCAGTGATGGTTCTGGTTTCCCCAGCTGATGGCGTAAGGAAATTTCGTGATCATGAGCTGGAGCTAGTGGAAGTTGTTGTAGATCAGGTTTCTATTCTGTGCTCCCTATATAATTGCTGCGTAACTGTAAATTTTGCTTTCATTTGTGAAATTCTTCATCTTGAAATTCTGAAAAGTGCAAATTCTAATATCTTGATGCTAAGTGTTACCTTCTTGTGCAGCATAAAATATATCCATATGTAGACATCTCACTCCCTCCTCCTTATCCCCTCTCACTCTTCTCCCCTTTTTTATGTGGCAAAACTTCCAAATTTATTCTTGTCACTCAGGGGCAGAAAAAAGCTGATTGGGTGTAATGTTATGTTGCTGAATTAATTTTTCCAACATTCCTTATAAACATGGAGTAAAAGAACATGCTAATAGTTATGTGGGTAAACTATTGATTAAAAGCATTTGTGTTTTTGATCCTCTCAACTCTTTTTTCCTGATCGAAATGGAACAAGTATTGAACTTCAAATTCTATCTGGTCTACTTTCACAGGTAGCTGTGGCTCTTTCTCATGCTGCAATTCTTGAAGAATCCATGAGAGCTCGTGACCAGCTCATGGAACAGAATGTCGCTTTAGATTTGGCTCGTCGAGAGGCGGAGATGGCGATTCGTGCTCGTAATGATTTTCTAGCAGTAATGAACCATGAGATGAGGACACCAATGCATGCAATAATTGCCTTATCATCAATTCTTTTGGGGACTGAATTAACACCTGAACAAAGAGTAATGTTAGAGATCATACTAAAGAGTAGCAACCTATTGTCTACATTAATTAGTGATGTTCTTGATCTTTCAAAGCTAGAGGATGGTAGCCTGCAGTTAGAAACTGCAACATTCAATGTTCACGAGGTTTTCAGAGAGGTAGCTTTATATGTCTATTGCTTTGGATTCAACTTTGTCCAATTTGAAAAGCTTTAGTAATTGAAATGTTTAATTATGGTGTTCTATCAGTCCAACAGAAATATGTTCCTGGTGTTGTAGGTGATTCATCTGATAAAGCCTGTTGCATCCATAAAAAAGCTATCCTTGACATTTGGTTTAGCTCCAGAGGTACCTGTGTGTGCATTCGGCGATGAAAAGCGGCTGATGCAAACAATTTTGAATGTGATTGGTAATGCTGTAAAATTCACAAAAGAAGGCTATATTTCAGTTACTGCATCTGTTGCTAGACCAGAATCAATGAGAGATTGGAGAGCTGCAGAATTTTACCCCTCAATGGGTGAAGGTCACTTCTACCTAAAAGTGCAGGTTGATTACATTTCTGAATCATTTTTATCTTTATTTTACAGTAACAGTATTCTTCTTATAATTTGAGCTTTACTGCTGATTATC
This sequence comes from Suaeda aralocaspica, assembly GCA_016808085.1. Lineage (NCBI taxonomy): Eukaryota > Viridiplantae > Streptophyta > Magnoliopsida > Caryophyllales > Amaranthaceae > Suaeda > Suaeda aralocaspica. The sequence goes on along the minus strand of PYUH01000873.1, from coordinate 176,921 downwards.
ATCTTTCTACTTAATACTACTGCTAATTGATTGTACTAATTAAAACTGATTTGTACTTAATTATGCTGATTCACTAGTGTTTTTCTCATATGCGTATGCTCAGATTTGGATTATACAAATTCAAGTTAGTTTTTACTATTATAAACTATTTCATTGTAATTTACATTTAATCGTTGAAGAGAACATGGCCTAAATGTACGTTTGTGTTGCTGACTTGCTGGAAAGAGTTTCTACTGCTAACTGATTAAATTGACTTCTGATGTTGCTACAAATTTACAATTGCAGGTCAAAGATTCAGGGTGTGGAATCAATCCACAAGATCTTCCACTGCTTTTCAATAAATTTACTCAGTTCAACCGAAATAGTGGTGGTGTTGGACTTGGACTTGCTATTTGCAAAAGGTTAGACCTAACTGAATTTTCCTTTTATGTATTGTTGTACATGACAAAATTGCTAATCGTGGTGGTTTCCTTTTCTTTGTTGCTTCTATGACATGGATTAATAATTCAAGCCTTCATCGTGAGTGTAACAGGTTTGTAAATCTGATGGGTGGTCAAATTTGGGTTGAAAGTGAAGGTCTCAACAAGGGAACTGTAACGACTTTTGTGATCAAACTTGGGATGTGCAAAAATACAAGTGGTGCCTTAATTCAACAGGTTGGACTTGAAGGGCTCGTAGAGAAAGGGAGTACAGAATTTCTAAGCAATAAGCAAATGTTTAAAGATGAAGATGGGATGAATACAACTTTTCCATATTATGATAGAAAATTTTGAAGGGTTAACAACCTCTGCCTGCTGCTACTTCAACTCTCTACCCAGTAGCCTCAGGTTAATAGAATCGATAGAAGATCAACCTATTTTGTCAGACTACTGAGGCCTGAAGAGGGTATTATTCAGATGTTCATGATCAAATTATTTCCCTTCTATTGCCTGAAGACGAAGGATGACCGAGATGCAAAAATGAAGGTATTATTGTTGTACATGTAACAGCAGCCTGGCTTCAGTAGAAATGATACTGGCATTGATCTTGAAATCTCTTATAGAAATGGAAGAAACATTTTTTCTCCATCTCTTTCCAATTCATTGTCAGTGATCTGCATAATATGCCATTGATTGTTATGTCATTTGCTGACCATTGTTTCAACCAATTGGTTGATTCATGAAAAATGAAGTTGGCTGTGTATACAAGGTTTTTACATCATTTCTTATAGGAAGAAAAAGTAATATATGGGATCAAAGGTTGCAAAAGGTCATATGGACCGGGTTTGGTTCGAATCAATTTGAGTTGGGTGACATTCTAGTAATAGTCCATTTAAGTCGATTTGATCTTGGATTGATTTGAATTTTTGCCAAAGTAATACTACATATTTCCTCCGCTCCATGTTACTCACAAGTCACAACATACAATTTGGGGACACATTTTGAGATAAAAATTTGAAAGCTTAAACAAACGAATCAACAAAAATAATTTTAACACATGAAAGAGGTAGGCTAGAAGTCATTGATGCTAAAATCTTTTCAGTTAATTTGCTCATTTATGCTTTCAAATTTCTCCTTAAATTGCGTGTTAAAATTGTATGTTGCGTGTAATAAGAAGCAGAAAAAATAATTTTTACCTATTGTATATTGGTTGCTCGTGATAACTCAATTAGTGTTTGAGCTGTCACAAACACAAGAATACAAGATAAATTAAAGTAAAGACTAACAAAAATGCACAAATTTAATTTGGTTCACCAATAATATGTTGGCTATATCCACAGATAGATGAGATATTATATTTTAGTTGATTAATAATTTTAGGATGCAGAAGTTACAAAATAAGGAGTATTGTAAAGTGAGGGTTAAGCAGATTCAAGACATATTCTTACGGTCTATTAGAGCACATTTAGCTCTCTAAGACTTGGGTAACATCATCAATATTTTAGCCTTCTTTCCCACATGTCAAATCGAACTACAAACATTGAGCTAAGTAATTAGAGAAAGGTAACAAAAGGGAATAAATAGTATTATAGTAGTAATTGTGTTTTGTGTTTGTAACAAACTAGTTGTGACTTGCGACACTGCTCTCGCTACCCCAAAGTATATATGCTAATGTTAGTGGTGTAATGCAATTAGTGTATCATATCAGTTATTAGTTTTGTAGTTTTTTTTTTTATCATAATTCAGAGCTACCACTTGTATCCCACCGTGCCACTAGCCACTAGGTGAGCTACGGTATTACCCGCCCGCTTAACATGAGACATAGAGAAAATATCAAAATAATTATAATGTGAATCTTAAGCCCTCAAGAGGATTTAGAATTCACAATGTTGTTTATGTTGTCCAACGAAAGTTGTTCAAAATTTTGAGGATTTTCATTCCAAAAACTCACGCTATTCCCCTCTCTTTAAGTAGATGTATTTTTTTTAAGTTCAATAAAGATAACCAAGATAGATAAATACTCTTGATCGCAACCAAGTGTGGTCGAAATTCACAATCGCAAAAGTGAAACTCTAAGGGAAACACCCAACAAAGGCCACGCCTAAAATTTACTCAAAATTCAACCCTTATGTTTATTAACAAATAATAGGGTATTTATAGGACTAAGTTTGGAACAATTCTCCAACTCATAGTCAAATAATATCCTCAAAATATAAATCCTGAACTAGCAAGCTGCACCTGAAAATCCACCCCACTTGTCCCTAAATCTGGCCACATCACAAGAAAACAATCCACTTGCACAACTAGATCTATATCCTAACAACTTGCCTAAAAATCCTAACAAACTAAGATTTAATCCTAATAAACTATCTAACAAACTAAAAAACAAGATAATCATCATAAAATACATTAAAAATCACGAAAATCTATTGTCTCCCAAATCCTATGAAAATCGTCAAAATACTTGCCATATACCCATGCTCGTTTATGCGCAATCTTCAAGAGATGAGAGCAATCTTCAAGAACCCTTTCAAGATTTAATCTTTAAATCAAGAAATCTATAAGAAATGAATCTCCATGCATTTTTAGATGAAAATGATGATAAAAATTAAAAAAGAAATGAAGACTAAAATGAAAAGTGCCTAAAATGAGAAAACACTAGCAAATGCAGTGGCAAAAAACCTATAGGCAAAACCACCAATAACCTTGATGTGAATGGCAACCTTATATTCACATCAAATTAGCTAAGTAGCATATATCATCGTAAAATACCACACAAGAGAGTAGCCCAAAAGCTTCGAATTGATGGAAAAATTATTATATGCACCCGGAAGTATATTTTAGTAATATACTCTATGCAATATTCATTTGTTAATAGGTAATGTTCCGTGCTTCAGTGCTTCTAAACCAAAAACCTTAGCCTCGTATGTTCCCTTATCGTGCACCACCTGATTAGCGGATTCACCTTCATGTATCAACTTGTTCCTTTCAAAACCATGTTGTCCATGCTAACCCCAACAAATAACGCAACTCTATTTTGTCTAATTTACTAGAAAACCATAGGAGTTGTGACCAAAAAGGTAGATTATTAGGAACTTCATTGATCAAGCACGCGTATGTAGTTACGTACTAGCATCCCATATCTCCTTCGCTAATGAACACTCAAATAAAGCATAGTTGATGGACTCAATTGCCGTTGTACAACAGCTGTTGTTAGTTTTGTATATTAATGAAGTTGATGTATCGGTTGATGATAGAGTGTTTGGACTTTAATTGGGATTTGTAGGTGTTACATGTGTATTGTTTGAATTCTTTTGGGCTAAAGACATATTTAGGATTTTAGGTTGTAGGATTTGGATTGTTTCCATATTGTGGGCAACAAGGGTCTGTTTACTTCAACTGAATTAAACTGAACGGATTTTAAGCTGAAGTAAACATGCCCTTAATATAGGCTCTTGGGAGTACAATTCATTTTGTACTCCAGGTGCGTGCACCACTTACGTTGAATCTCAAATGGGATTTGTAGTTTATATTGGGATGATATTCATTTGTCAGAATATAATATTCCTTTTTCATAGTGTAATATATATTCATTTTTTCAGCAAATAATATTTTAAGCTGTGTACTCAATGCTAATTGTTTAAATACTTTTTATACCGGATATTGCAGATCAAAATCAAGTGAAAATTTTGTTAAATGTTTATGATCATATTTGAGCAAGTAATATTTATAACAAATTTTGAAAATTCCTCTTTTTTGAAGTAATTATTTTTTTTTTAGGAATCCTCAATTTTATACTAATAGTACGTGAATATCCAATATTCATTTTAAATATCACAATGTTTTTTTTTTCAACACTAAATATCCATTTTTCAATACATGTTATTCATCCTCAAACGTGTGCTACCATATTTTCACTTTGTTGAGTGGTATGCATTTTTCAAATACTGTGTTTTCATAAAGTAATATGCATTTTTTGCCAAGTAATACTCATTTTGCACAATGTAATATTTACTTTTGTTGAATGAAACAATAACATTCCATTAATGTAATATTCAATATGTAACATTCATTTTTAGAAAGTTTAGGTCATTAAATAACATAATGAATATCATGTAAAACAATATGAACATTATTGACATTGTTGAATACATTTGTGCAGATGCTAATGTTCAATGTCAAAAACGATGAGGAGACATTTGATTTCTGCAATTATAATACATGTGTAAAATGATTTAGTATAAGAAGTGATCATAGCCGGACAATGAGAATAGCTGAATATTACTCATAAAAAATTGAATATCACACACACAAAATGTGTATTACTCATCAAGGACTGATTTCAAGATTCATAAGTTCAAAAGTAGATCAAATGAATACTACTCTTCAGAAAGTGAACAATACTCCTACAATAGTGAATATTATACACAATAAAATGCATATCACACAACAAAGTGAAAAATATGGTAGCACATATTTGAGGATGAATACTATGTATTGAAAATTGGATATTTAGTGTTTACAAAAAACATTGTGATGTTCAAAATAAATATTGGATATTCACTATTAGCATAAAATTGAGAATTCCTAATTAAAGAAAATCAATAATTCAAAAAAGAGGAATTTTCAAGATTTGATATATACATTACTTGCTCAAATATGATCATAAACATTTAACATTTTTTACTTGATTTGATCTGCAATATCCGAAATAAAAAGTATTAAAACAATTAACATTGAGTACACTGTTTAAAATATTATTTACTAAAAAATGAATATTACAGTATGAAGAACGAATATTACACTCCGAAAAATGAATATAATCCCAATATAAACTGCAGATCTCATTTGAGTTCCAACACCTGTGGTGCATGCGCCCGGGAGTACATAATAAGTTTTCGGGATTTTTTTTTCGAAAAAAAATAATTTTAAAAGGTTTCTATTCGAGATTTTTTTTTATATAAAAGCTTTATTATGGCAAAATTTTCCTAATAATAAGTATTTATTTAAAAAAAAAAAATATGATAATGAATGTAAGTAATTGGTCAAAATTTTTATTTATATTTACATTTTTTTTCATTTAAATTAAAAGTTGGCGGTAATTAAACGTATGAGAAGTATAATAGCTTACTTTACAATGTCCATAATAAATTGTTAAGTGTAGTTAGTGGTAAAAAAAATAAATAAATAAAATAAAAATAAAAATAAAAATTTCAAAGTGTTTGACTTTGGACAGAGTTGCTCTTTTCGTGGCATGCTTGTTTAAAGAAGATCAATCTATTCGTACATTTAGCTAGGTAATTGTTAATCCATGTTTGTAATTCAATTCTATATTGTTTATTTAAACCATCGAATATGTTTGGGCCAGGTCCAGGTCCCAGGCTCAATATAAGGAAATTACTATTTTGTCCCTAATAAGGGGAAAAGACCCTCACAGGCACTCCATTCTGAGGGATGTCAAATTATGACACTTGTCACGATTCCAGGGCCTGACAACTGTACTTTCGTACTATAAATATAGTACAATTTCCGCATTTGAAGGTACGTTTTTCCTGCCATTTCTGACAAATTCCCTAAAATTCAGATCGATTCTTTTAGCTTTCTGACTTAAGCATTGGAGGGGCGTTCTCGGGAAAAACCCCCCGGGTTAGTCATCCTCTGTTTGTTTTGCAGGTTAGATTTAGGTTCTCGAGGAGCGTTCGCAGGTCCAGTTCAGACAAAAGTTCCATACCAGAAACAGAATACATGTTGTAGCACCCCAGATTTTTTACGGAGCCGGGTTAATCAATAATGCACAATAAAAGTCAACAACTATCCCCATGAAGCAACACAAGTCCTTCTGGCGCATTTTATCCTTACTCATGTGCACCCTAACAAATATTCCAAAAGGTCATCATCTTAAGATTGTTTACAACCAAGCACGTGTAAGTATGGAGTTTCTTAGAAAACGGGCTTTCTAAAAGAAAGATGCATCTTGTTGGTATAAGTAGTATATTAAATCCCTTCAAAGCAATCACAAGGGGTATTACACATGTTTTGTTTGCTATTTTAAAATTTGATTTGTGCTTCACTTTGTTTTTGACTTATTTGTGGTTCAAGAGTTCAATAACAACTACTGAATTGAGAGGGTTAAAAATTATACTAAGCATAAAAAACCATTTACAGTTGAGTCGTCTTACGAAACTTACAAAGTCGTTTTCTTTTCAACGTCTCTACGAATCAACCTCTCTTATGAGATCGATTTCTAATCTTACTTTCCTTCCGGGACTGGTAAAAGAAAATCAAATTGTATTCTTCTCTTCAAATCGCCTCTATAGTATATATAACAGGCTAGCTAGCAAGCCAAGACTTAGCTCTATTCAACACTTTCTCGATCAAGCCTTTACATTCCGCATAATTTCGCCAAAAATTGAAGTAATAAGTTGTATGAAACCACCATGCTTTTGGGCCAACCTTTTGTCTTTTGCGCATAAAATGATGACACTGTCCCTATTATTGGACAAAATGATTCACCACTTCTAAGTTCTAATGTGAACTAGAAGCATCAAAATTTAAATTGCGGCTTTCTATAAGTTATAGTGTTGTGTGCGCATTTTTTTTATGAGATTGAGTTTCGTCAATCTAAAAGACCCATATGATCGAAAGATTTAGAGTTAAATTTTCACTATACAAAGTCCAAAATGATGGAGGATCACGTTCTTGAAGATTTCTTGATTAAAAAGGTTCAATCTTAGACGTTTCTTTTGAAGCAATTAAAGATCGAAGTTCCGATTTCGGAGATGTGAATTTTTATTTTACTTTAACGATTTTTCAATGACAGTTGATTTTGAGTTGGAAGGCGTTGGAATATTGTTATAGTTTGTTATAATTAAAAATAAAATTTTGGAATGGAGTGGTGGTGGGCCGGTGGCTGTGGCGAGTGGTGGTGATGTGGTGGCCTGGTAGTGTGGTGACGCGGTGGATGAGGTGGTGGTGGTGTTTGGAAGTTGAGAGGTGGTTGTGGGGTTTTGTAGAGAGAGAAAAAGAAAGAGTGAAATTATAATGATGAAGGGCAAAAAAAGGAATAACAAATAAAATATGGACCTCACGTCCTCACCCTAGTAAAAGTTGGATGTCAAATAACAATTCACTTAATGAATGAACTGTTATTAAAAAAAAAAGCAATTATCCTACTATTATAGCGATTTCCATGTATTCGTACAGGTGCAAACTCTAGATTTTTATTTTTTTATTATGCATAAATTTCTTAATGAGGTAATAAGGCCATGTACTCCTCGTCTTATTCTTGCTTATCTGAACTTATTTTTGCTGAACTAAACTTATTTTTGCTGAACTGAACTTATTTTTGCTGATCTGTACTTATTTTTGCTTAACTGAACTTATTTTTGCTGATCTGAACTTATTTTTGCTGAACTGAACTTATTTTTGCTGAATTTGTTTTATACTAATTAAAAATTATAGGGCAATTATATACTATAATTGAATTTTATTTAGGTGAAAATAATTGATTTATTATAATCTCTAAATTATATATAATCTGATTTTTTTCCCTCAAATTTCAAGAATCTTATGGACAAAGGAATGTACAATATTTTATCATCTTCCATTTAGTATCATATAGTTTCCATGTATTATAATATTATCATATATCTATATTAACATATATTTATTTTCATATAAAATAATATATTTCCAATTTTCCATCAAAAATATAAAATCATATGTAAATATTTTTTTTAAATATTATTTCCATACAATACATATTCTCTTCGAAAATGCTACCTAAATATTTTTAAAATTATATTCTACTGTTTTTATACCATAATTTCTCATTTAAAAACTCATATATCTATATTAACATATATTTATTTTCATATAAAACAATATATTTCCAATTTTCCATCAAAAATATAAAATCATATGTAAATTTTTTTTTTACATATTATTTCCATACAATACATATTCTCTTCGAAAATGCTACCTAAATATTTTTAAAATTATATTCTACTGTTTTTATACCATAATTTCCCATTTAAAAAGATGTGCACATATAAATATCCATGTACAAATTAATTTGCATAATACATATAGATTTTTGTTTTTTTTAACTGAACTTATTTTTGATGAACTAAACTTATTTTTGCTGAACTGAACTTATTTTTGCTGAACTGAACTTATTTTTGCTGATCTAAACTTATTTTTGCTGATCTGAACTTATTTTTGCTGAACTGAACTTATTTTTGCTGATCTGAACTTATTTTGCTGATCTGAACTTATTTTTGCTGAACTGATTATTTTTGCTGAAAATAAGTAAAAATAAGATGAGTAGAACATGGCTTAAGTACAGTTTCTTTTTAATGCTATAAGTTTATATTCTCTTCCCACCATTGACACACCTGATTTTGAAAATCAAATTATGAAGTGCTCATACTCCATATTTTGTATATTGATTTTTATATCTCGGCGCATTTTGCACTGGCACACTCTAGTTCTTATACAAAAATCCTAATCCTTCTAAAACTTTCTCTATATTTTATGCTGTTAGAGATTTGAGCTACAAGGACGGGGATGAGAATCGATTTCAGATATCCTGAAAACGGGAGAAAAGCTCTAACCAAATGAGTTATCCCTCACAACTTCTATTAATATTATTGTTGTTGTCATAATAATAATAACTTATTTATTTCATAATAATAATTATTATTATATAATTTTTATCTTAATATATTTATAAAATAAAGTGTACCAATATATATAGTAAATTTATTAATTACTAATTGTTATAAAATATTATTATTTTATGGATGTCCATTATACCCCTTAGGGATTATTCTAAAATATTCTAGATACTAGGTTTATTATTCTCTAAGGAAACCCTAATTGTTTCTTATGTTTGTATATATATATGTAGTCTCTTATGGTTTAATAAGATGAATAAAAATCTATTATCTCCTAATACTCTCCTCTAAAAACTTTCTTTCTATAATACCAAAAACTCTCTTTCTATAACACGTTATCAGCACGAATCTCTAGCAACTGAGCAGGAGAAACACCGTTATTAAGGTTAGTATAATTCCAATGTGTATATCAATTTTTTTTTAATTCATACGTTAATTGATGTCCAATTATTGTCTGATTATTGTTATCAAGCAGCATACGTGTTATTATACAAAGGAGCCAGAATTCATGGTTTGCAATGTCAATTGTTTGGTTATGAATTTGTGGTTATTTTATTCTAAAACTTAATTTAATCACTATTCTAAAGTTGAAGTTTCCTTCCTAGAGTGAATAAATTGAGAATAAATTAAAAACAAAATCAATGATTTTATTTTTATTTTATTTTCGAAATAAACTGTTAATTCCAAATAATGTTAAGCAATAAATTAAATTCATTAAATAATGATAAGAACGAAGAAAAAAAAAAGGAAGATGNAAAGGAAAGATAAATATTACTTGAGCGAAGGAGTACATGTAACTAGTGCTGAGAGATCGAGGAGCAGACCATGAGTGAATCACTTCGATTTCTTCCGCCATTGTTGTTAGCTTTTGATGAAGTTGAAGATGAAGATGATTATTATGTTTAGGAATTATGGCAGTGACAACGGTGATGATTGACGGAGGTCAAATCCTTTGAATTGGGTTAATAGATAGTCGTTCAACAATAATTAATTGTAAGAAGAATGATTAACGATAGGGAGTGGATACATAAAATAAAAAGCAGATTTTTAGGAGTTTATGCTTTATTATAATAATTTAGCATTTAGACTAATTATACTTCAATCATGATTGATGAATAGTCAAAAATCAAATAGGGAAAAAAAAATTAGCAGAACTATTAGTCTTGTGTCGCTATAGAGTGTAATCAAATAAAGTATAATTAGTATCATGATATTATTAGATTAATAGAATCTTGAATATAAGTATTATAATAATTAGAGATTGTTGATATAATTGTTGTTATTGTTTTGTTCAATGATTTTGATTTTTTTTTTATTATTATATATATGGCTATTGACAGTATAAATTGGTTAACAACATACAATTAGTTAGTTTATCATTCATTATATTGGTACATGTGGAGTAAGGTCTCTAGTCATTATCTTGTCTACTAGTATAATTAGGAGTTTATGCTTTATTATAATTTCACTAGGATTAGGATTTCCATCTTTATATAAATTAAGTGTTAAGCATTCATTTTTATCAATATGAATTATCAAACAATAATATTAGCGTAGACGAGTATTTTTAATGCAAAGCTTATCATCCACCATGGTTTATTTTATTTTATTACATATATATATAGTGTTTCGTGAATTTGTCTATACAGTATATATGTATTAAGTAAATTTGTCATTGTTGATTACTTGACTCATTTATCAGTAAATTCGTGGCATATATACATTTATTACACTATATAATAGTTCCTAATTTGCAATATTATTTTGATATAGTAAATTATGTCAAACCTAGCAAAACTGGAATTTGCGGCCCTTGATATTACTGGAAAGAATTATTTGTCTTGGGTATTGGATGCTGAAATTCATCTAGATGCAAAAGGTCTTGGAAAAACTATCAAAGCAGGAAATCAAGAAAACAGTCAAGACAAAGCTAAAGCTATGATATTCCTTCGCCATCACCTTCATGAGGCCCTTAAGACCGAATATTTAACTGTGAAAGACCCAATGGTGCTTTGGAATAATTTAAAGGAAAGGTACGACCACCAGAAAAATGTTATCCTCCCTCAAGCTCGTTATGAATGGCTTAATTTAAGATTACAAGATTTTAAATCAGTAAGTGAGTATAACTCAGCCATGTTTAGAATCACTTCTAAACTGAAATTATGTGGAGAAAAAATAACTGATGAGGATATGTTGGAAAAGACATATACCACTTTTCACAAGGATAATCTCTTATTGAGTAAACAATATCGTGAAAAGGGCTTTAAAAAATATTCTGAATTGATATCTTGTCTTCTAGTGGCTGAACAAAATGATGAGCTTTTATTGAAAATTCATGAATCACGGCCAACTGGCTCTACTGCATTCCCTGAAGTGAATGCTGCATCCCACAATGGGATACGAATTAACAATAGAGGCCCTGCCAGCAGCAGTGGTCGAGGTCGTGGTGGAAGTCATGGCCGCAGAAGAGGTCGTGGATATTATAGAGGTAGAGGTGGTCATTTCAAAAACTCATATTCTCACCGGAAGTGGGATAATGAGGATGGTAGTAAAAAGCATGAGAAGGCTAAAAGTGAGACTATGTGCTACCGTTGTGGAGGAAAGGGCCACTGGTCTCGTATATGTCGTACACCAAAGCATCTTGTTGACCTTTATCAGCAGTCTCTGAAAAAGAAAGGAAAGAAAGTGGAGACTAACTTGGTATACGAAGATGGCGAAGGTGATTTTGATAATGGTGATACAACACACCTGGAGGTTGCAGATTTCTTCACCACCCCTGAAGGGAATAATTAAGTCAATAATAATTATGTCTATTAACAAATAAAGATTTAGTAGTTTACATTCATAATTTAGGTAGAATAATTTATGTTATTTACTTTGGCTTTGTTATTTTATGCATGAACTTGATAGTTTAATAGTTTGTTTTGTGCTTTAAGACTTTGTTACTTTAATCTTATTTTAGTTACTTTGAATATTTGGATATTTTAGGATATGTTATTTACTTTCTATTATTTTATTTGAAGAACATGAATGCTCTCCAAGCTCAATTAACAATAAATGGTGAAGAAATATGTCTAGCTGATAGTGCAACTACTCATACAATACTTAAAAATAAGAGATATTTTTCTCAATTGATGATGAATAATATAAGTGTGAATACTATATCCGGTAGTGCAAACATTATTGAAGGCTCCGGAAGAGCAACTATATTGATGCCTATGGGAACAAAATTCGAAATTGTTGATGCTTTGTACTCCCCTAAGTCTCAAAGAAATTTATTGAGTTTTAAAGATATCCGTCAAAACGGATACCATATTGAGACAATAAGTGAAGGAAATAATGAATTCCTTCAAATTACGAGTATAACCCAAGGCACTAAGCAGGTTTTGGAGAGATTATCTGCACTCTCCACTGGCTTGTACTACACAAAGATTAATGTTATTGAGACATATGCTATTGTAAACCAGAAGTTTACAGATAGCTTTATAGTTTGGCATGACCGGTTAGGCCATCCCGGTTCATCAATGATGCGAAAAATAATTGAAAATTCACATGGACATTCTTTGAAGAGCCAGCAGATTCTTCAAAATGATTATTCTTGTGCTGCTTGCTCCCAAGGTAAGTTGATCATTCGGCCATCACCAGCGAAAATAAATTATGAATCTATTTCTTTCCTTGAACGTATACAAGGAGACATATGTGGACCAATACATCCACCATGTGGACCATTTAGATATTTTATGGTTTTAATCGATGCATCGACTAGATGGTCACATGTGTCCTTACTATCAACCCGCAACCTGGCGTTTGCGAGGTTACTTGCTCAATTGATAAGATTACGAGCACAATTTCCAGATTTTCCTATTAAGAATATACGTCTGGATAATGCTGGTGAATTTACTTCAAAGGCTTTTAATGATTATTGTATGGCTATTGGAATAAATGTTGAACATCCTGTAGCACATGTTCATACACAAAATGGTCTTGCAGAATCACTAATTAAACGTCTTCAGTTGATTGCTAGACCATTACTTATGAAGTCGGATCTACCGATTTCTACTTGGGGACATGCTATTTTACATGCTGCAGCACTAATTCGCATCAGGCCAACCAGTAAACATAAATTCTCCCCATCACAATTGGTTTGTGGTCAGGAACCAGATATTTCCCATCTAAGAATTTTCGGATGTGCTGTGTATGTTCCAATTGCTCCACCACAACGCTCTAAGATGGGTCCTCAAAGGAGGCTGGGCATATATGTCGGGTTTGAATCCCCATCAATAATTAGATACCTAGAGCCATTAACAGGTGATCTATTTACTGCTCGTTTTGCAGATTGTCACTTTAACGAGTTGGTTTTCCCAGCATTAGGGGGAGAGAACAAGCAGCTGGAAAGTGAAATTAGTTGGAATGAATCATCATTAAACCACCTTGATCCTCGCACTAAACAATGTGAATTGGAAGTCCAAAAGATAATTAATTTACAAAGCTTAGCAAATCAATTGCCAGACGCATTTACTGACCTAAATAGAGTAACTAAGTCACATATACCAGCTGTAAATGCTCCTATCAAGATTGATGTCCCTGAAGGACAATCTCATGAGTCTAAGGCACGCCTGAAGCGTGGTAGACCAGTAGGTTCCAAAGATAAGAATCCTCGGAAAAGAAAAGGAGCAATGATAAGTAATGGCCAGATTGAGGAAGCAATAAATGAAGGATCTCCAGAAGAGACCATAGACATGACAAATGATAGTGTTCTAGAAGAACCTCAGGTACCTGAAAATGAAGAGATCTCAACAGATTATGTCATGTCTAGAATAACTTGGAACCGAAATGAAATCGACGTCGATGATGTGTTTGCATATAATGTAGCACTTGATGTTATGAATGAAAAAGAGGATCATGAGCCTAAGTCCATTGAAGAATGTAGGAAAAGAGATGATTGGCCAAAATGGAAAGAAGCAATTGATGCAGAATTGAAATCACTTGCAAAGAGAGAAGTATTTGGGCCAGTAGTTCGTATACCCGAAGGTGTAAAACCAGTGGGATATAAATGGGTCTTTGTGCGGAAAAGAAATGAAAAGGGTGAAATTGTGAGACACAAAGCACGTTTAGTTGCACAAGGATTCTCACAAAGACCTGGTATTGATTTTGAGGAGACATATTCTCCTGTGGTGGATGCAACTACTTTCAGATTCTTAATTAGTCTGGCAGTAAGACATGGACTTGATTTACGACTAATGGATGTTGTAACAGCTTACTTATACGGCCCACTTGATAGTGATATATACATGAAACTCCCGGAAGGTTTCAAGTTGCCTGAAGCAACTGGTTCGCGTTCTCGAGAACAACATTGTATTAAGTTAAATAGATCCCTTTATGGATTGAAACAATCAGGGCGTATGTGGTACAATCGCCTTAGTGAATATTTGTTGAAAGAAGATTATAGAAATGACCCTATTAGCCCTTGTATTTTCATAAAGAAATTCGGGTCAGGTTTTGTGATTATTGCTGTCTATGTTGATGATTTGAATATCATTGGAACTCCAGAAGAGATTCCAATAACAGTGGAATACTTGAAAAAAGAGTTTGAAATGAAAGATCTTGGTAAGACAAAATTTTGTTTAGGGCTACAAATTGAGCACCTAAAAGAAGGAATCCTTGTGCATCAAACTACATACACAGAGAAGGTGCTCAGAAGATTTTATATGGATAAAGCACATCCGTTAACTAGCCCAATGGTTGTAAGATCACTAGATGTTGATAAAGATCCTTTTCGCCCTCGGGAAAATGATGAAGAGATTCTTGGTCCTGAAGTACCATATCTAAGTGCAATAGGAGCATTGATGTACCTTGCTAGTCACACAAGACCCGACATATCATTCTCTATCAATCTATTAGCAAGGTTTAGCTCATGTCCTACCCGAAGGCATTGGAATGGGGTTAAGCATATATTTCGCTATCTACAAGGTACGAAAGATAAAGGTTTGTTCTTTTCTAACACCTCCAAAGAAGAATTAGTTGGTTTTGCAGATGCAGGGTATTTATCAGATCCTCATGTTGCTCGATCACAAACTGGATATGTATTTACATATGGTGGTACCGCAATCTCTTGGCGTTCCATGAAACAAACCATTGCTGCTACTTCTTCTAATCATGCAGAAATTTTAGCAATTCATGAGGCTAGTCGAGAATGTGTATGGCTAAGGTCTCTAATTCAGCACATACAAGAAGATTGTGGTCGTTTATGTGGAAAACAAGCTCCGACTACATTATATGAAGACAATGCAGCCTGTATTGCACAACTCAAGGAAGGGTACATTAAAGGTGACAGGACGAAGCATATTTTGCCAAAGTTTTTCTTCACCCATGACCTTCAGAAGAATAGTGAGATTAGTGTCCAACAGATTCGTTCAAGCGAAAATTTAGCAGATCTATTTACCAAGGCGCTTCCTACTGCTACATTCAAGAAATTAGTTCATCAAATCGGGTTGCGTCATCTCAAGGATCTCAACGGATGATATCATGAGGGGGAGTCAATGCGCGCTGTACTCTTTTTCCCTTAGCTATGGTTTTTTCCCACTGGGTTTTCCTGTTAAGGTTTTTAATGAGGCAGCATTGCACATGCGCATTATAAAATGATGTATATTTGCTTTATAATGGACATCCAAGGGGGAATGTTATAAAATATTATTATTTTATGGATGTCCATTATACCCCTTAGGGATTATTCTAAAATATTTTAGATAATAGGTTTATTATTCTCTAAGGAAACCCTAATTGTTTCCTATGTTTGTATATATATATATGTAGTCTCTTATGGTTTAATAAGATGAATAAAAATCTATTATCTCCTAATACTCTCCTCTAAAAACTCTCTTTCTATAACACTAATTTATATTTACTACTTTTGGAAAATACAAAAATCTAACAATTGTATCAGTATTATTTATCAAACTATAAACGCATTATTTCATTTTTTATAATAATTAATAATAACTAAATTGATATGTTGTATATCATATGGGTATTATACTAGTTAAATTATACATTAGTTACACTAGTCAATTTTAACTTTTGTTTTTGTCTCTCTTAACACAGAAATATTTCCCTTTACAAGCATGCATTAATTTATCCTAAGAAGCCTGTTGCCATCAATCTGGTTCTAGGGTTAACTAAATGGGTTTGGGTTTAAACAATTTGAATATAATCTAGACCCACCCCAGAACCATCATTTTTTTTTATTAACGTATATAACAAGTAAACGATCTTTTACGTACTAGTATATAATTAATCTATAAATGGTAAACAATTCTTAATTTGTATGAACTTTTATGTAATTAATTATCTCGTATGCACTCATATGCAATTTTTTTGAACTCGTATGTAATTAATCAAATTTATTCGAATTCGGTTTCAGTTTTGCTAATTTAATCCGAACCCATAATCGTACTCAGATTTAAACTCATATTTGACACATAAGTTCGTTAATATAATACAATTTAATTTTAAATGCAATAACTATTATATAACTTAGACCATTTACTAAGTAAGGGTCTAGAATTTTTTAGACTCATTAGATTTAGAGCGAGTTTGGATCCATACCCCAAAAACCTTCACCCTAACAATTATCATGTATCTAATTCAAATGTTTTCCTAATCTAAAGCGTCAGCCTTCCAAACCTCAAATCCTTATCTTTCATTAACTCTATGTTATATATATATATATATAAATATATTAATAAAAAAAATAAAAGTAGTTATCTCAAACAAAAGAACCACTATCAAACTTCTAACAGTTCCAAGTTTCTAAAATTGGACAAAACTGTCAATATTTTAAACTTCTCAAACTGCCCCGTATCATTGTATATATACTAGAGTGCGCTGGTGCAAAATGCACTGGAATATAAAAGTTAATATGCAAAATACAGAGTAGAAAAACTTCATAATTTGATTTGCAAATGTCATTAGAACGCTTTTAAAAACCTTAAATCATAACCAAACTTATTTACTGAAAAATGAAATCAAAACATTCACCAATTTATTTCAACCCAAACTAAATAAACCACTTCATATAACTTCAAAATTGAAACACTGCATAAAAATCCAATCTTTAAGACTCCTTTTACCATTTTTTTTTTTGTGATACGACCAAAATATGGAAAGATAGATATTGCTTTGATCACAACACCGACGCCATATTCTTAGATTTAGCAACAGAAAAAAAAACTACGGAGATTGGAAAAAATATATGAATGGGAAACGCGGTATGGTAGTCGAAGAAGAACTGTACTTTATTGGGAGCAATTTCTAAACCACAACTTTTGCTCGACCCTTGGTGTGATGAATCATGATATTGAAGATACATCGAGCTCCTGCCAACCAGCTCATCAGAATGCCAAGTCAGCAAGAGTTTGTTAGAGCAGGCTCCTAATTTTAAGGGAGTTAGTTATATTTCTGTTATGTATCTTTCCTTCTTTCTTGCTCTAGAAGCTTCTATCTTCTTCTCCCACTTTGTAATTAGTATATAAGGTCTCTTCTCTGCCTTGTAATAATCATTTACAAAAAAAAATTAAATAGAATCTTCCCAAAATTCTATTTACCTAAAATGTTCTTTTCTCTCTGAAAAATTTCATGGTATCAGAGCGAATCTCTGATAATTCTCAGTGTTCTTCATTCTGATTTCTTGAATCCTTCTCTTTTCCTCACAAATTTCTGAGTTGTTTTTCTCCGAAATCATCAACGTCTGTTCTTGATCACATTTTTCTTTTGTAATTCTTCTGAATTTGTTGATCGATTTTTCCTTTTCATTT
Organism: Suaeda aralocaspica; assembly: GCA_016808085.1. Lineage (NCBI taxonomy): Eukaryota > Viridiplantae > Streptophyta > Magnoliopsida > Caryophyllales > Amaranthaceae > Suaeda > Suaeda aralocaspica. The sequence continues at coordinate 159,011 of PYUH01000873.1, read as the reverse complement.
CACTGAAATTCTTGAGCGATTTTCTTTGTTTCACTGAAATTCTTGTTCGATTTCTCTTCGCTTCTCTAAAATTCTCGATCGATTTCTTTTCCTGGAAGATTTTTGGTTGATTCTCTGATTTTTGATCAAAAATGGCTGAATCTTCATTTTCTCAAAGCACACAGAATTCTAGTTTGCCTCTGAATCAAAATCCTGCAAGTATATACTATATACATCCATCAGATGCAAACTCAGCTCAACTGGTTTCATTCAAGTTTAATGGTGAAGGCTTCACTAGCTGGAAGAGGTCAATGTTGCTGACTCTATCTGCGAAGAACAAGGCAGGATTCGTTAATGGAACTTACAGCAAGCCAACTGATGAATTCAGCTCTGAATATAAGGCCTGGGAGAGATGTAATGATCTGGTATGTTCTTGGATCTTGTTTAATCTGGATGAAAGCATTGCTAGTAGTGTGATGTTCTTGAGGTCAGCAAAAGAAATTTGGTTTGATTTAGAAGAGAGATTTGGATATACATCTTTAGCTCAGATTTATGCACTTGAGCAGAAATTAGCAGATATTAGTCAAGGAAATCAGTCTGTTTCTGAATTCTTCACTTCAATCAAGTCTATTTGGGATGCAATTGATGAAGCCTATCCTTTGCCATATTTCACATGTAACAAGTGTACATGTAATCTGACTAAGAAAATCTTTGAGAGGCATCAAGAGAAGCAGGTCATACAGTTCATGATGAAACTGAGTGACAAATTTGGAACTATCAGAGGCAACATGTTGATGATGCCTTCTTTGCCTAAGGTGACAGAGGCTTACAGAATGTTTGCTCAAGAGGAGAAGCATAGAGAAATCTCTCAGATCGCCACCACAAATACTGAGTCTATTGCTTTCTTGGCTGAGAAGAGAAAGTATAACAACACAGGAGCTTACAGACCACCGTTCAAGGCTCAGACACCTGGAAATTTCTTCAGAGGATCAAATCAATTTAATTCAGGAAGACAATCTACTGGAGAAGTTAGGTCTGAAAGGCCTGGTTCAAGGTATTATTGCACACATTGCAAGATACCAGGACACAGCATTGATAGATGTTTTGAGATCAACGGATATCCTGCTGGTTTTAAAGGATTCAAGGACAAGAAAGTTGCAGCTATGACTTACAATCAGAATGGAGATCAGGATTCTGAAGGTGATAGTGTGACTTAGCCTATCACAACTGAACATTACAATCAGTTCATGCAATTCTTGAACACTCAGAGAGGAAATGAGACTAAAGATGAGAACAACAAGAACATAGCTATGATGGCAGGTAAACTCTGTCTTTTGTCTTGCAATAATTCTAAATGGCTGTTAGATAGTGGTGCTACAGACCATATCTGTTCTGATCTTGCATGCTTTACTGATTATAAGCCTGTTTCTGGGAATGCTGCTTACATTACAATACCTGATGGTAGTAGAGTCATGATAAAACACACAGGAATGGTGAAATTGAATGATGATATATGTTTGCATAATGTGCTCCATGTACCAGAGTTTAAATTCAATTTAATCTCTGTCCACAAATTATGCAAAGACATGAAGTGTGAATTGCATTTTACATCTGACAAGTGTTTTGTGCAAATTCAGAGAGGTCAGTTGATGCCTCTTGGTAGTATGAAGGCCGGACTTTATAAGTTTCAAGGAGATCTTGAAGAGACTGATGACAAGAAGAGTAGCAGTAAGGCTTGTGTAGCAGCATCTGACAGTGCCAAACTTTGGCATCTAAGATTAGGACATTTATCTTTTAGTCAGCTCAAAGTAATAAAACCAGAATGTGATGTAAAGACATGTCTAGATGAATGTGTGTGTCAAGTCTGTCCTAAGTCTAAACAAGCTAGACCACCATTTCCAAGAAGCTCAATAAAAACTACTGAACCATTTCAGCTTGTACACATTGATGTTTGGGGCCCACATTCTGTAAAAACACCTTCATCATGTAATCAATTTTTGACTATTGTTGATGATTACTCAAGGTTTACTTGGGTACATTTGATGAGAAATAAGACTGAGTCTGTTTCAATTATGTCAGATTTCTTTACTATGATTTCCACTCAATTTGGCACTAATGTCAAAGCTGTTAGATCTGATAATGCACAAGAATTATGTGAAGGAGACATGAAGATTTTGTTCAGAAAACTAGGAATTTTACATCAAACTTGTTGTTCTGATACACCACAACAAAATGGTGTGGTGGAGAGGAAGCATAGGCACATTCTTGAGACTGCAAGAGCTCTTTATATACAGTCTAGAGTTCCTGACAGGTTTTGGGGGGAAAGTGTATTGTGTGCTGTGTACCTTATCAATAGGATGCCATTGAAGGTCATTAACAATGACATTCCTTTTCAGAGATTATATGGTTTTGTTCCAGACCTGTCACATTTGAGGGTGTTTGGGTGTCTTTGTTTTGTTTACACTTCCAGGATTAATAGAAACAAAATGGATGACAGAAGTGCACCATCTGTTTTTATAGGATATTCTGTGAGTCAGAAGGGATATAAGGTTTTAGATTTATCCTCTTACAAAATCAAAGTCACTAGAAATGTCATTTTTCATGAAAAACATTTTCCTTTTCACCTCTTCCACATTAAAAATCACCCTGAAACAACTCTCACAAATGCCATATATCTCCCTGCCTCAACTCCTTTGACTTTTTCTGATGACATCTTTGACACAATCTTTCCTTCTCATGATTCTGATAATTCTTTTTCCTCCCTAAATTTTTCTGATTATTTTTCACCCTCTACTCCTACTCCTTCTTCTTCTTCATTCCCAGATCATTCCTCTACCATTTTTCCTACCACTCACAACACTACTGATTCTTCATCTCAAAATATCATCCCTCATTTACCACCTGATTCTTCATCTACACTTCCACATCCCACAAATACTCAACTTCAGATTCCTCCTACCACAAAATCAGGCAGAACAGTTAAATTCCCTTCTCATTTCAATGACTTCAAATGCTTTGCTACTCAAAACTTGCCTACAACACATTGGTGCAACATGATTACTTTTGAAGACTTCCCTACAATACATAAATGCTTCTTAACTACAGCTTGTGATGTACATGAGCCACTCAATTATGCACAGGCAGCCACTGACCCTTCATGGGTGGATGCAATGAATAAAGAAATTGAGGCTTTACTTAGGAATGACACATGGGAAATGGTGCAGTTGCCTAAAGGGAAGAAGCCCATAGGCTGTAAATGGGTTTTTAAAGTGAAATTGAAGGCTAATGGTGAACTTGAAAGGTGCAAGGCTAGGTTGGTAGCTAAAGGTTTTAATCAGAAATATGGTGTGGATTATGAGGAGACTTTTAGTCCTGTTGTAAAGATGAATACAGTGAGGTGTGTCATTGCTGTTGCAGCTAGTAAAGGCTGGCCATTGTTCCAACTTGATGTGAACAATGCTTTTCTACATGGGGATTTGAAAGAAGAGGTTTATATGAAGGTTCCTGAAGGAATTAGTAATGAAGAAGGGAAAGTGTGCAGATTGAAGAAATCTATATATGGCCTGAAACAAGCATCTAGACAGTGGTTTGAGAAATTAGTGAATGCTTTATTCAGTCTGGGTTTTCAGCAGTCCAAGAATGACTACAGTCTGTTCCTCAGGGGGCATGGTACTCAATTCTGTGTTGTGGCTGTTTATGTTGATGATATTATAGTAACAGGCACAGATTTGAAGGGTATTGATGATCTGAAACAACACTTACATCATCAATTTAGCATCAAGGATCTTGGAGTTCTAAACTACTTTCTTGGCATTGAAGTGGGATATAACTCTAATGGAGTTTTGCTGAGTCAAAAGAAGTTTACAAAGGAATTGCTTCTTCACTGTGGCTTTGATCTGAAGAAAAGAGCTTCTACACCTCTTCCTTTGGGTTTAAAGTTACAACAACATTCAGGGGATCCTTTATCAGATGCAGAACAATACTGGTCACTAGTTGGAAAGTTAAACTTCTTAACTCATACAAGACCTGATTTGTGCTTTGCTGTGCAAGCTCTTAGTCAATTCATGCAGCAACCTTGTACTAGTCATCTCACTGCTCTTATACACACTTTGAGCTATGTGGCTAACACTGAAGGACAAGGTATTTTACTAAAGGCAAACAATCAGCTTGTTTTACAAGCATTCTCAGATTCTGATTGGGCTAGCTGTCCTGATACAAGGAGGTCTATATCTGGTTATGTTCTTCTTTTGGGGCAATCACCAGTTGCTTGGAAATCTAAAAAGCAAAGCATTGTTTCTAAGTCTTCAGCTGAGGCAGAATATCGTGCCATGTCATCTGCAGCATCAGAGGTTACATGGACAGTAAGATTATTAGAAGAATTGGGAGTTGTTGATCTGAAGCCAATCACATTGTTCTGTGACAATCAATCAGCTCTGCATATAGCTCGAAATCCTGTGTTCCATGAACGCACCAAACACATTGAAATTGATTGTCATTTCACTCGTGACAAAGTCCTTGAGGGCTTGATCAAGCTTGCTTATGTTTCTACTTCTGACCAGTTGGCTGATCTTTTCACAAAGACCATTCCTTCTCCTCAGCTTCATCATCTCTTGGTCAAGTTGGGAATGGATTCTTTTCATCATCCATCCTCCACCTTGAGGGGGGGTATTGAAGATACATCGAGCTCCTGCCAACCAGCTCATCAGAATGCCAAGTCAGCAAGAGTTTGTTAGAGCAGGCTCCTAATTTTAAGGGAGTTAGTTATATTTCTGTTATGTATCTTTCCTTCTTTCTTGCTCTAGAAGCTTCTATCTTCTTCTCCCACTTTGTAATTAGTATATAAGGTCTCTTCTCTGCCTTGTAATAATAATTTACAAAAAAAAATTAAATAGAATCTTCCCAAAATTCTATTTACCTAAAATGTTCTTTTCTCTCTGAAAAATTTCACATGAATGTTGCTAGAAAATCGAATGAGAGCATCTGAGAGGTTTTTGAATGACCTACTAGGACACATGGGGTACCATGTACAACTTGATGAGGTCGTCGTAAACCTATCAAAATAAACCTATCTAAACCTAAATAATGTAGTCGGATAAGTAGAGTCGAATTCCAAGAGACTAAGCGTTCCGAATTGGTTAAGTTGACTCAAATTAAGGCTAAGCACGTAACCAAAAATATCGATTGAGAGAATTAATTGACTAAACTAGCTAAAATGACTAATGCAATCTATTAAGAATTAAAGACAAATTCAATGATTAAAAACAAGTTAAGCATCACCACTAGCATAATCAATGCAAATACTGATTCCTACCCCAATTTAACAAATCAATTTCTCAAGAAGAAAGGCACGCCCTAAAAATACCATAAATCTCTCTCGAGTATTTATGGCTTCTCTAATTTGCAATCAAACCTACTCCCGTGGAATCATAGAAATTAAAGACATTCAACACGACACCCTAATTTCTTAACAATCCGTTCTACCTATTTCCATTGAGAATTTCATGTCCTTAATTGAATTAATCAAATCCGTCAAAACCCAACTCCCGTTGTAATAGAGACAATGGAATCATAACAATACTAATTATCCCTAATCTAGTATTGGCATAAGCACATTCAATTAAGTAAGAACAATTAACAATTAAATTTGGAATTAATTAAGCATTAATCATGACTAGGGTTTTACTTAACCCTAGAATTGATTTACTACTCACACATATTAATTAAGCAAATCAAAGAGATAATAAAAGAAAACATGATTAATAATCATAACAAGAAAGAAAGGAAGAAATTTTACTTGAATTAATGGAAGAATAATGAACTTTGAATGGTGAATGTTGAGGAGAAAAAGAGAGAGGAAAAACTATAATTATGCGTGAAAATATCAAGAGAGCTAATTTGCAATTTGTTATTGGAATTCCAAATTAGGAGAGCATGCACGTTATGTAATTGGAATTTGGACTAAGCATGATTGCATGAAACACTAATTAGGAACACATTCCAAATTCCTTTGGCTAAGGAGCAATGAGATTGGAAACCTTAGGAGAGCATGCACGTTATGTACCCACTGAAGTGTTACAGCATCTACTTGATTGTTGTTACTGGGGGTCATTGAACAAAAAATGATTTATGTGCATGCGGATGTAGGAGTAGCCGAGTGAGATAAAAATTTAGTGGCATATGAAGAAATCCAATTTCACCTGTTTGTTCTGGCTTGCAGATTATTCAGTTCAGGGATGTCATAATTCCTTTTATGGATTTGACATGTTCTCTTAATGAATTTTAAGATTCAAGGTTCTTTTAGCAGTCATTATGTTTGTCTACATAGACTTCCCCATATGGATCAAACATTTATGTAAGCATGATGGCTATGCTCTTTTCTTGCCCATTCTGTCTAAGGAAAGCTGAAGTTGAGTGTAATATTTGACGAATGAATATTTCTGTGCAATGCATATTCACTAAGAGGTCATTTTTTATTTTATTGTGTTTTTTAACACTCTCGTACTTGTGCTTTTAGGAATTTAGTTCTTTTCCTCTGCTATTCTGAATGTAACATCTGTTAGGTGACCTCCTAATAATTTAGATTGCATTCTATGTGATCACTGAGAACAAGAGAGATGCTTTTCTTCCATCTGTATTTTGGATAACTTATTCTATGTGTGTATATATATTCTCTATGTTTAAATGCATTTCCTTTTAGATCTTTGTGAATATTTACCATATGCATACCTTACAATTGTTCAGGTTCAGTGGGACTTTCTTTAGCAATGGATATCTGCAACTGCGTTATAGAATGGTCAGCTGATTATTCAGTGTTGAAGCTTCGGCAAGTTCTAAACGCATTAACTTATGTGGCATATTTTGCCATCCCCCTGGAACTTATTTATTTCATCTGGATGTCGCCAAGTTTTCCTCTCAAGTTGGTCTTTATCTACCTAGGAAACTTTTCCATTCTTTGTGCTTCAACCTTTGTGACAAAATGGTGGTTATGCTCTCAGAATTCAGAAACTTTTTTGTTGATAATGGTTGTGCAAGTTGGTGCCACTGTGCTTTCATGGTTGATAGTTGTGGTCGTGTTTTTTGTCACGCGTAATCAATTATGTCTAGAAAAAAATGAACATCGTCTCAAGAAAAGGGTTGAAAAACTCAGCATAGAAAAGAGCCTTATGGTTCGTAAAGCGATTATCAGAAGATCTATTGTACGACTAATGAGTGAGATCCGAAGCACCATTGATCAGCAATGTATTGTTAAGTCTACTATTGTTGGATTGGGACAGATTTTCAACTTGAATGAATGCTCATTGTGGCTACCATCGTAAACTAATAAGACCTTGCACCTTTGCCACTCTTTTAGCTGCTCGAATTCTGTCGGTTCAGTTGTGTCCACCAGCCTTCCTGTGGTTGCTGAAATCATTAATAATATTGGAGTTGTGAGGATACCACACACATGCCCCTTGGTCAAGGAAACCAATATTGCTAAGGAAAGCATTAATCCAAAGGTTGTGGCCATTAGAGTGCCCCTTGCACATTATTCATTTACTGAATGTGATGACTCGTTTGATGAATATGCAATGAGCTATGCAGCAATGGTTCTGGTGATATCAGAGATTTTCACGACTACGAGTTGGAACTTGTGGAAGCTGTTGCTGAGCAGGTTGATTCCTTTAGCTCTCTTTGTTGTGTTTGTATTACTTGCTACAGATTTCTGAAAAAGTTTGCATAAGAAACTTAAAGAAGTCGCAAATAATATTAGAAATCAGGCCTTTGACCGATGTGCATAAAGTCCATTTTATTAGGGAAAGTATGTGGTTGCCCTATTCTAGCAATGCTACATGAAGTTTAGTCCATCTCAAAGTTAATGTCTCCTTGACAGCCAACATTATTAAACTCATAATTAGAGGCAACCCACTCTTCCATTCTTTCATGTTCTATGTTTGATATTTCTGTCTAACGGTCCACATTCAACTTACCATGTTTTGTCTATCTTTTAGGTCTAATAATCTCGCGTATCTAGACATGTGAATTTAATTATGGGCTTATTATCTCTGATGCTCCCGCAAATGTAGGTATCTGTTGCACTTATACATGCTTCAGCTTTCGAAGAATCAACTAAGGGGCTCGTAATCTTCTGAAGAACCAGAATTCTTCAGTGGAGTTGGTTTTAAGGGATATGAAGATAGCTCTTCATGCTTTGGAAGATTCAAAGGTTGGAATGTTCCATCACCTGGAAATGCCACTGCGTGCATTGACTATCTTATCATATTTTCTCTTAGAAACAACATTGTCACCTCAGCAGAGGGAAGTAATAGAAATGATGCTAAAGAATAGCACTTATCTTGAGACAGTGTTGCAAAATGAGAAATACCTTTCTACACGACAAGGTGAGATACTTGAGTTAAATCCGAGGATCTTCAACCTTTCTGCTGCCTTAAAGCGGGTATTCAAATGTAACCCTGCACTTTGAGGTTACTTGTGCTGAATGAAATTGAAGGAATGCTTTTCTTGTAGGCTTTTGACATCATCAAGCCTGTTGCAGGAGTGAAGGGACTGTCACTTTCGATTGACTTGCCTGTCTATGCAGTCGAGGACCAAGGAAATTAACTAATGCTAGCTATTCTTATTGTCATGGTTAACGCTGTGAAGTTTACGGAGGAAGTTCATATATCAGTCAAAGCGTTTGTGGTGAAACCTAAACTTTTAGAACTTCTCAATACATTTTCATTTCAAGTGCAATCCATTATTACTTGATGCTGCAGGTACATTCAATTCATCTTTTTAAAAAAAATTAAATGGCATTTATCTTAGATGGTCATGCAATGTGTTGTTGACCTGTTTGTCTACCTATCATGCCTGGTCTAGCTCTTTTGTTATCAGTAATTAGATGCTTTAAAAAGTTTCATAAAGCTTTTACATTGTTTGGTTGTATATAAATGTTGTATAAAATGATTTTAATCATTTTTCATTGTTTGGTAAAACTAAAAATCAAAAATTTTAGTTGTGAAGGAGAACATTTTCCTTCTAATTATCCCAAGTTTTACACTTTTGTAAAACATTTTTGGATGAAAGTAGCCTTCTATGAAAAATCTTTTACATTAGAAAACTCATTTTCATAAAGAACTCCGTATCGGCATGGGCGTTGCCTGTGGCATTACTTTTTTTATTCACCGCTCAACATCGTATTTATTTTTGTATTCTTGTAAAAATAAACAAATCTAACTTACAATTTCTAATTTACTTAATTAATAAATGAAAGGAATATATAATGCATATGGACATTTACATCACTAAACAAAGTTGGTTGAGATGGTAAATACATGCCCTTTATTTTACAAGAAGTCACAAGTTCGAAACAACATCTAAGCATAAATTGTTTTGTTAATTGACGTGGCACGAGTAGCTGCTTACATGGCGCATATTCTTTGGAGAGTGTCACATGGCATAGTTTCTTTAAAAGAAACTCCTTTTAATATGTTTTATAGATTTCCATTGTTTGGTTATGTGTAAAATGATTTTATATTTTAAACATTTTTAATTGTTTAGTTGAATGGAAAATCAAGTATTTCAACGGTAAAGGAAAATATTTGGTGAAAAACCATTTTTCACCTCAAGTTTTATATATTAGTATTTTACTCCAAACCAAACAATGTTAAATGGAAAATCAATTTTCAGGAAATGCGTTTTACGCCCTACCAAACGGACCCTTACTGTTTTACTCTAAACCAAAAAACGTAAAATGGAAAAGTTATTTTCTGGAAAAATATTGCACTCCATATCAAACAGATCCTAAAAATGAAAGTTGTTGAAAACAAAAGGAAACAAAAAATGCTCTGGTCGCCTTAAACGTATAACCAATACAGAAAATTTCTCATTATATCTTAAACTCAATAAATGTTAAGAACAGTAGCATGAGCTGGAAGCGGAAGACCTGATAAACATTCATATTCGCTACAAAGAATATGGTTTAAATAAACACAACTTTTGAAGTTGAATAAATATTATTCTACAGCAAGATAGGAAATGGCACTATCTTCTATTCTTCTGCAGACTGTTTTTGATGCAAATTAATTCAATAAACAGGCAGACCAAAGAAAGCTATAACCGAGTAGTATGACAAGATAAGGTAGCATTGTACATGTATATATCTATCCTCATGTAGGTTGTACTAGACTCTCGGATCAACAAAATCCGACTCCTCCAGCACTTCCCTTCATTCTAGGGTATACCTTGTTAATATGCATGTATGTGCCTTTCTCGCAACCTCAAATAGAAAAGCCTTGCGCATGGAGGCTGAAAAAATTCCAGGAGTTCCAAATGCAAAGTTTCTCTAAGTGTTATCTTACGTAATTCAGCCTCGGTAATAGAATTTCTATGCAGTATATGCAATTCACATGCAGAACTCAAAACCAACTCTTTTCCTGAATGCTGACATTTAGCGATGATCTTTACTTTTTTAGAACTGATGATACAACAATCTTCAATGATTGACAAGCTTTGTTCAGATCAAATTCAGAATGACCAGCAGATACAAATAGTCTTATTCCAATAGGAATAGGACAATTATCGAGTGTTGACCGCTTGGAACACACAACGAAGATGTTATGTTCCTCCAAAAGCTGAAAGAAGTACAATTAGCGCAGGAGTAGTAGATTTAAATTCAAATACATAATCTGAAAAGAATTGCTAGATTTGTACCTTATCAACAATATTTTCAAGCAGTCGCACGTCATCTTTTGGAGTGCCCATGGAATTGGATAGTTTTAAGAAAACTATAGGAGAATGAGGGTTGCTAGCTATTTCAAATCCTTGCAGATCTGACAAACCTGCAGTCCTTAAGCAGTTAAATTAGCTCACTAAGCTAAGAAGAACTACACAGATAAACTAACATATTATAAAAGATATGACAGCATTTTCGTCCAATCTCTAATCTAAGTCTCAACTAAATGACTTGTGGGTCAATTATGATTCAAACATGGACTACCAAAACCAACAAAACAAACGGGCAAATTTTGCATCATGACAGGGACCAGATACCTTTCTAATTATTGGCAATGAAGTCAAGCCCACTGGGAAGGTAAAAAGATTCATTAATGTTGAAACATAAACAAGAGCACAGAACAAAATACATCAGGACACCCGTATATTAATGGCCTATACAAAATAATGTTGCAGCCAAAGTTATCTTGTTCCTAAAAGGTTTTTGATTAGGTCAAAATGTACCAGTGCTTACTCCAAAGTACAAACTAATCCAACATTTCATGCCTTATATAAGTTGTGCCTTGCTAGGGCCCTGATCCTGACATTCAAGAGAGACCCGAATTCCAAACTTGATGACTTCCAAGAACACAGTTCAAAATCTAGTGAATCTGAAATCAACTTCAATTAAAGTTCTCCACTTGGCTAAAGTTAAATTTCAGTTTCATTTCAGTTAGCTTGCATACTTTTCCAGTACATATACAAACTTTGAGACAAGCTTAGCTGCGGATAGTTATAATACATCCGTGTGTAAACAGGCACAAGGAAAGTAACCAATAGGCTACCAAGAAATTTGGCATTTCTTTTGTTTGACAAAAATAGGACATATTACTTCAATAGCTATAAGTACACAAATATGCTACGAGAAGAAAGTATATCAAGTAGTCATCATCTTGAATAAAACACTATTTGATTCCTTACCAATATCATAAATACTGCATTGCATCACATGATCACAGTGAATATAATAATAATAATAGAAGCATACACATGTAAAGATATAACAAGAAGCCAAAAGAGAAGATGATCTCTGCCTTCATACAAACAACATTTTGAACAAAACCACCAGAAACATACCAGCCCACAATAGTGCTACATTCTCCTTCACCTTTGTAACCAGATTAGGATTTTCTTCGAGGACATCGATAGCAGAGATAGCCACACTAGCTAGGTATGGAGGCAAAGAAGCAGAAAAAACATAACCAGAGCTGCTTAGGCGCTGCCACCAGGGAAAAGAGAAAGGAAAGAAATCACAAAAAAACTCAAGTTAATAGTAACAGAAAGTGAGTCTTAGATCACCTAATGCTTTTAGGAAAAGAGACTAGGATAATCATCAGCAACAATATGATAAAATCAAGCGTTGACTTTTCGAAAGTGAAGTGCAAGAAATTAGCCTTGAAACTACATCAATTTCGAGGAATGTTTGTTTCATGGCCCCTTGGGTTTCCGTCTCCTCAATTGTCTTCTAAAATTCCACTACATCTTTAATACACTAATACTCCCTCCGGTTTTTTTAGTTGCAACATTTCAAAGATTGCACTATTCATCTTTTAAGCTTTGATTTAATTTTATGATCAATGTATAGAGAGGAATATAGTCAATATGGATCTCGTTTGATTCGTCTTGATGTGCACTTTATTAATATATAATTTTTATAATTTATAAATATATATAATTAGAGTTATAAATTGTTAAAATTGTGCCTCAACAAGTGTGAAAAGTGAAATGTTGCAACTAAAAAAAAACGAAGGTAGTAGCATACTTCAGTGTTTTGGCACTATTACCACTTACCAGTACCGACAATCAGCAAGTTTAACGCCATTAATTTTCAATCAATGGAATTGGGCCTGACTCCATTAGGAAGAAAAGGCGACTTCATGAGATTTTCTACAACGATTCTAAGTTACGTGATAAATAAAGTATGGGGCAATTGATATTGATGCTTTCCAAATAAATGTAGAAGTGCATTTTAATTCCATACAATATACCATGATTAGAAGTTTATAAGAATTTTTGATTCTTTTTTTACGCCCTTCCACTAATGACTTTTAAAGTTGTGTGATAATTTTAGGATATAAGCAGTCTAATTAATTGTTTGTATACAACTGAATAGTGAGAAAAACTTAACAAATATCTCATCCTGGCAGTAGATATAAATATATCTTTCACACCTGGTGATCAATGATTCTTGAATTTCCAGTACAGAATCCTCCTTCTGCAGCCAATGCATGACCCATCGCAGCAGTTATGATATCGATCTTTTCAACCTGCAAACCATGTCACATGGGTAACAAGTTAAAAATGGAAAAAGAAACAATTAGAACCTCATATTTGAGATTTAGAAGTACATACAGGAACTCCATAATATTCCGTGACACCTCTTCCAGAACTACCCAGCACACCAAATGAATTGCTTTCATCCATCAAAAGGCGGAATCGGTATTTTTCTTTCAGTTTAATAATCTCATCTAGAGGAGCAATTTGACCTGAATTCTGCAAGCAAATAAACAGTAAGAACCTTTTTTCATATGACGCTTTCATTGCTCTGTACAGCCTTACAGGAAAAATAGTTCAGATCACTGCAAAACAATTACAACAGTATCCTACTGTCTACATTGGTTCCACTGGAACTATCCTTTAACAGTTCAAGTGTAAACAAACTCTATATGTTGTGCATTCCAACATTAAGTTAAGCAAAATAAATTAGAAACAAAGCTAATTATAAGCAGGGAAAAACATTGCCGGCAGTCTGCAACTGAGAAAACTTCAATATTGGATTCATGGTTGACCAAATCTATTCTAATCCATTCTATACGCGGTTCTGCAGAATTTTTGTTTCCTGGTGATTGCAGTGATAAGTCATGATTTTTATATGTAGTTTTACTCCTCTTTTAGCATGTTTTATGGCTAACGGAACTCCATCGAGTCCCATCTATTCTAACTTTGCTTCGTCGAGTGCGTTGGTGCTTTCATTGTGATTTCAGGTGAATTCGATGTTTTTCCCCGCTTTTCGAGGCTCGAAACAAGACCTAAAACCATTTGGAGCACTTGGGAATGTTTAGGAGAACTTTTTAGCCAATTTGTATTCCGCCTGCACGGCGGAGCGAATTTGCCCGTACAAAAGGGCAAAGCATTAGAATAGGTTCCCAATATTTAGAATATTTTTGAAGCCAAAAAGGAGAGAGAGAGAGTGCAGCTTGTGCCCGCCCAGGCACCATGTCGCCTGTGTCAACGAGCGGGTCACTTGCTACACCCCCTTGAAGAAACGAAGAAAGACGGAAAATTGGGGTCCGCACAAGTCACCGAGCAAGCGTTTTTTCACACTATCTCCTATTTCAATAAAGTTTTGGGCTTTCTGTATAAATAGACCACTAAATAAATAGACCACTGTTAGGTCAATTTCTCTCTCTACACTCTATACCTAGGCTTTAAATTTAGTATTCAGTTTCCTCTCAATATTAAACACTTTTAATTGTAATCGTTTGTTCAATCAAATTCAATCAATTATAAGTTAATTTTAATTTGCTTTACTCCTGTTAATTTAGTTTATGTTTTTAACATTAGTTTCTATTATCAGAATTATTTTATCTTCCCTAATTTTTATGTTAATTAATTTTGTTAACTTAATTATGTCATTAGTTTAATATTAAATATCGATTCAATTCCTGCAGTTTTTTATATGTGTATGTAGTTTAATTTCTAAGGCTTAGAGGATCCATGAACCATTCCCGTGAAATTGCTTGGTAGCCGATTAATTTAACTGATGTCATTTTTAAATTCCTATTATTAAAGTATATTGCTTGCAATTATATTTTGGCCCTTGTTTGTCTTATATTGTCGATTTTGATGCCGAGAGGTAAGAAACCCACAGTAAATCATAGGAATAATAGGCAAAACAAGCCTGACAGTGTGAGAGTCGCTAAAGGAGTCTTGCGAGAGTCTAAATTTGAGAGGGTTAGTTTTCCCTAATTTAGAGCGTCGTTTATTTTGCTAATCAATTTTCGTACAGTTAGTTGTTAGTTCATGGTGAACATTGCTCTAGGCTTAATTTATTTGATAAATTCCCATTTAATTCCTATTGTAGTGTCATTTTAGTGTTGTAGTCATATAATAATCTCCAAGGCATTTTTTAGCAATTTGATTTTTTTATTAGTAGGTTAGCAACACCATGAAGCAATCCAAAGTTTGACCTATTCTTTATAGCCAGCCATGAGACAAAGAAAGACTATTGATGAGTTATATTTATAGGGTTTTTAGGCATGAATTATCCATTTTGTTACGATTCATTTTTGGTTTTTTTAATTTTTCAGGTAATTTTATAGCTATTTGGAAGATTTCGGAGAAAAGTTGAATAAAATGGATAATTGTAAAAGGAGAGTTGAAGACAATGGACTTTTCACTCGAATATTATCATCATAAGACGTCGATTTAGCATCCATGAGATCCATAGTGTAGCTTATTGGGGGGTGAAATTGAGCTAAAAGTGAAGATACATTAAAGTTTGTGAAAGTTCAGCTTGACCAATGCTCACTATTTTGGTCATATCTCGAGATATACTTATTGGATCGATGCGATTCAAGTTGCATTGGAAACTAGATTCATAGAGCTTCGCAACGGTAGGTGAGTAGGTCATGCCCCACTACAATGCCTAGAACTCAAGTTACAACCCTTCGAAGTTGACCCAGCGGATCAGGCCACAAAACCAGAAACCAACACACAATAGCTTAGTAAGATGTGTTGCTGAAGCTGCTGCCTGGTCGAGGCTCCAGAAAATTAGTTGCTTTAATTCATATTGGACTTGTTGAAGGAGGTTAATTTCCATAATTAAGCCCACTTAGCTATAATGTATAAATAGAGAATGGTTTAGGACTTGAGGAGAGGGGAGGCTTCCTCCGCCACTTTGATCTTTAACGGCAGCAAGAATTTTATAATTAGTTTTTGTAACTTCTCTAATTTGTTTAAGTTTCCATTGATTTGTTATTCATATAAAAGTCCTTTACGTTTGTTTATGCTTTAGTATTTTTATTCTTTGATTTCTTTTATTGCTTTAATTATGCTTGAGTAGTATTTTTATCTAGGGTTAAGTTAAACCCTAATCTGAATCATATGTTATGATTAAATCCCAATTCTCCAATTTACTTAGGTTGTTATTCATCTTTGTTAGGGTTAGTTTTATTATCAATGTTTAACTAAAATAGTATCTATTGAATGTGATTAGCTTCGCAACGAAAGTTGGTTTTTTATCGATTTTAGAACCCTAATCAAAAGTAGGTTTATTGACATGAAAATCGAGAATATTACTTGCTAGGATATTTAGGATGCTATTCGTAAAGTCTTTAATTTGCATGACTCCATGAAAATAAGTACGATTGCATTATTAGGGAAGTCATTAAATGATCGAAAGAAATTTTGGTATTTTTAAGACGCATCTATCTTATTGAGTTTATTCTAATTAATTGGGGGAATGATTAAGGATTACATTAGTTCATATTAGTTGTGATACTTAATTTTAGAGCTTTTATTCATATTTTTTATTTGATTAATTTATAGGTTTAGATCACAAACTCTTTTTTACCAATTCTACTCATTGTTATTTGTAGCGACCATTAATTGATTGATTGAACTTTCTCTGTGAGATCGACCGTGACTTACAATACTACATAATTAGGAGGTTTTGTTAGGTTTTCGACGACCTCATCAACTGTACGATGTTTTTGTTGATTTTAAAGTAGTAACGAGTATATGACTAGACCAACCAAAACTTATTAAAGCCACTAGCTTCAATAACATAAAAATTCAAGTGCTTTTGATTGCTTGGTTAATATAATGCGTTCCTCTTCTTTGAAATGGAAAGATAATTTTGCTTGTGTGTGAGTGCGCGCATGTAAATGTGTATAGGTAAACTTTCTTCTGATGTCAGACAACAATAACAACAAAGCCTTAGACCTGTTCTTCTCGTCTTATTTTTACTTATTTTAAGCAAAAATAAGTTCAAATCAGCAAAAATAAGTTCAATTCAGCAAAAATCAGCTTGAATCCTTAATAAGTTCTTAATGATTTCAGCAAAAATAAGTAATTCAACAAAAATAAGTTCAGTTCAGCAAAAATAAGTTCAGATAAGTGAACATAAGTTCAATTCAGCAAAAATAAGTTTAGTTAAGCAAAAATAAGTTGACGAAAACAGTGCCTTAATCCCAAATTATTTTAGGGTCGGCTAGACATGAAGCATGAAGCAGGAGTCGCAAAAATTATTCTTCCTCTAATCTTCCCTATTTGACACTAAAAGCTTTTCGAGCACCAACACCCTCATTTCTCCCCTAATAACCTGCATCCAAGGTTTCTTTGGTCTTCCTCTATCCTTCCTCCTTCCCTCTTGTTGTCACCCTTCCAAACTCCTTACCGAACCGTTACTCGGCCTCCATCTTATATGACCAAACCATCTTAGCCGATTTTTCCTCATTTTATCTTCAATAGAAGCAACTTTCTTACCTCATTATGTATTTTGTCCTTTCTTGTATGTCCACACATCCAACGTAGCATACGTATCTCTGCCACACTCATCTTATGGAGGTGGCAATACTTCAAAGCCCAACATTCAATCTCGTAAAGCAATGCTGGTCTAATGGTTGTGCGATAAAATTTTCCCTTTAATTTATTGGGCATATCCCGATCACATAAAAAACCAGAAGCTCCCTTTCACTTCAACCAACCAAATTTGATCGTGTGGCCCATATCTTTGTCCAATTCAACATCCTTTTGGATAAGGGATCCTAAATACCGAAAGAAATCCAAACATTGGACACTTTCCATCCAAACTAATTGAGCTTGTCACCATTGAATACACACTACATATATTCTGTCTTACTTCTACTCAACTTAAAACCCCGCGATTCCAACATTCTTCGCCACAATTCCACATTACTTTCCAACGCTTCTTTTGATTCATCAACCAACACAATATCATCAGCAAACAACATAGACCAAGGGATACTATCATTAATTGAAATTGTCAATTCGTACATAACTTCGGCAAAAAGAAAAGGGTTAAGTGTAGAATCTTGATGTACACCAATAGTGATAGGGAACTCCTCTGTCTTCCCAACACAAGTTCATACACTCGTGCTAACCCCCTCATACATATCTTTAATAATATCAATATATTTCTTTGAGATACCTTTCCTTGTAAGAGCCCACCATACCACTTCTCTCGGTACATTATCATATGCCTTCTCCAAATTTATAAAAGTCATAAGTAGGTTTTTCTTTTCTTCCCAAGCTATCTCATGAGATGGATTGTCTTCATAGTGATTGCCTCCATCTGGCATACAGCGAAACTGATTCTCCAACATTTGCACAAATGTTCTCAACCTCAATTCAATAACTCGAACCATCCGGCCCCACAGCTTTAATTTTCCCCTTCTGAATCTCCACATAAAATCCCAAATTACCATGCCATGAGTAATAGCTACACCATCAATCTCTTGGTCTTGAACCTCGTTGAATAAATTATCAAAGTAGGACCTCCATCTACTCTTTATCTTGTCATCATCAACCAACACCCTTTGATCAACATCTTTCACACACTTAACTGCCCTATATCCTGAGTTCTTAGGTCTCTCATACGAGAGATTCTATAGATGTCTTTCTCCCCTTCTTTAGTATCAAACCTGATATAAAGGTCTTGGTTTAAATTTGCCCGTGCATCTCTGACCGCCTTTTTAGCTTCTCTTCGAGCTTGTTTAAACCTCTCAGAATTATCAACATTTCGAGATGTTCCCAACCTTATATAGCACTCCCTCTTGTTCTTTATAGCTTGTTTACCTCTTCATTCCACCAAAATGTGTCCTTATTTGGTGCCATACTTATTCATTTGGATTCTCCAAAAAGTTCCATTGCCACATCTTTTAAAGAGTGTTCCATTATCTACACCCGCATCCATACCCACCGACCAAACATTAGTACCAACCATTTTCACCATAAATTCCTGTATTTTCTCTCCTTTGAAGCTTCTACCACTTTATTGGATGTTCCACAACTGGCCTCTTTCTCCTTGAGCATTTCTTTCCTCGGAAAACTAGCACCGCCAACCTATGTTGGGTGATCAAACTCTCGCCAAGGATCACTTTACAAACAATGAAAATTTTTCTCCAAGTGTTCCTCACTCAGAAGAAGTCTATTTGACTTGCATAATCCCTGCTCCTATAAGTCACTAGGAGGGATAGTCTTTACTCAAACCAAGTGTTCATTATACTCAAGTCGTAAGCCAAAGCAAAGTCGATAATATCTCTTCCCATCTCATTTCTCTCCCTAACACCAAACACACCATGCACTCTTTCAAAGCCCTCTCTCTTGAACCCCACATGCCCATTAAGATCAACTTCTTTTCTGTAGGAACCTCCCTCATAACCTCCTCAAGATCTTCACAAAACTCATCCTTAATAGCCCTATCCAATCCAACTTGTGGTGCATCGGCACTAACAATAGTCATAACCTCATCTCCCAACAACACTTTAATACTCATAATCCGGTCGCTCTTTCTAAACATCTCTACTACATCATTGCTATATGCCTTATCCATGAGAATAACTACTCCATTTTTTCGCGAGTCAGATCCGAAATACCAAAGTTTAAACCCATCTATTTCCCTTGCCTTTCGTCCAACCCATTTATTCTCTTGCAAACGCATAATGCTTATTTTCCTCCTCTTCATAGTCTTCACTAAGTCTGATGATCTACCATACAAAGACCCGACGTTTTAAGTGTCCCAAACCTCAACTTACCCCTCTATCCCGTTCCCTTTCCATGGATGCAAGAACCCTTGCTCATTTGACACCACACATGGGCGTCCGGATGACGCGTCGCTTACGGGCAATGACCTATCAACCCTTGCATACTTTTCACTAAGCCCAGGCCTAGGAAGTACAACGCGTCGCTCAATAGGGGACGCCCAAGGTATCAAGCTTTATAAGCTGATAAGTAGATACTCAAGTATCTATCCTCGTTTGAGCTCTTGATAGTGTCTTTGTTTCTTGCTAAACTGTTGGAGTTTTAGGGTAGATTTATGGAGAAAGAAATTTTGGCTCCCAATCTAATCATAGTCCCAAAGAAAGCTATAATCACTCAAAAAGCTCTCACACAATGGGTTCAGTATTTGGTTTATAATAGAGGTAATAGAAGAGAAAAATTAACCCGTTAAGGCAATAATGAACCTTAAGTCCTTGTGCAAAAAGTATCAAAAAATAAAAGATGGAAATACTGAAAAGGGAAATTTTGAATTGTAGAGAAGCGAGCATGACTAATCTAGAAAAGAAGATCAACTTCTTCCTATGGATTCTCCATGCAAGTAAGCCCTATTTCATTGATTTTTGAGTGGCTAGCCAATCCACATCCAAATTGTCATAAAACTGAAAATCTTTGCATGTGTTTTTGAACAAACGAGGTTAATCGAAGTAGATTGCAGTGTTAGATACAATTTTCACATTTCTCTTATTAGATTTTTAACAATTTGTTGGAGTAATTAACAGTGAAGTCCACGACTCATGTGTTGCATTTTCATTTTAGCCTAGGTGGCATTTTCATCTTACCACAATGGTTAAAGAGTTTGTAAATTCTATTGGTTACTTTGTCGTTTAATTTGCTACTTGTAACTCTTAAGTATTTTTAATAAGGTATGATCACCATACTATTCTGATTTTGTGTATAAATATGAGATGAATGCACAAGGGGAGACATCAATAGTGAGGAGAAGGTGTAATAGTATTTTGGACAAGTGACCCCATTTCATGTAATGAGCCAAATACACTGATTTTTGGATCCCCCTATTTTACTAAGTACCCTAATTTTCAAATATTCTGTCAAAAATTTTAGTATTATTTGTGTAACATTAGCTAAAACAGTCAAACTTTTGAATAACATCACCTATAACTTCTAAAATTGTAGAACACTATCCTAAGTTGTCAAATACCACCAATTAATATTTTTAGGCCAAATTTTTGATCCGAAAAAGAGAAAAAAAAAAAAAAAAAAAAAAAAAAAAAAAAA
>PYUH01000873.1:67991-137219 GCA_016808085.1 Suaeda aralocaspica | reverse complement strand
GAGCATCTTGATAGTGTCTTTGTTTTTGCTAAACTGTTGGAGTTTAGGGTAGATTATGGAGAAAGAAATTTTGGCTCCCAATCTAATCTAGTCCCAAAGAAGCTATAATCACTCAAAAAGCTCTCACACAAGGGTTCAGTATTTGGTTTATAATAGAGGTAATAGAAGAGAAAAATTAACCCGTAAGGCAATAATGAACCTTAAGTCCTTGTGCAAAAAGTATCAAAAAATAAAAGATGGAAATACTGAAAAGGGAAATTTTGAATTGTAGAGAAGCGAGCATGACTAATCTAGAAAAAGATCAACTTCTTCCTTATGGATTTCCTGCAAGTAAGCCCTATTTCATTGATTTTTGAGTGGCTAGCCAATCCACATCCAAATTGTCATAAACTGAAAATCTTTGCATGTGTTTTTGAACAACGAGGTTAATCGAAGTAGATTGCAGTGTTAGATACAATTTTCACATTTCTCTTATTAGATTTTAACAATTTGTTGGAGTAATTAACAGTGAAGCCACGACTCATGTGTTGCATTTTCATTTTAGCCTAGGTGGCATTTTCATCTTACCACAATGGTTAAGAGTTTGTAAATTCTATTGGTTACTTTGTCGTTTAATTTGCTACTGTAACTCTAAGTATTTTTATAAGGTATGATCACCATACTATTTGATTTGTGTTAAATATGAGATGAATGCCAAGGGGAGACATCAATAGTGAGGAGAAGGTGTAATAGTATTTTGGACAAGTGACCCCTTTCATGTAATGAGCCAAATACACTGATTTTTGGATCCCCTATTTTACTAAGTACCCTAATTTTCAAAATATCTGTCAAAAATTTAGTATTATTTGTGAACATTAGCTAAAACAGTCAAATTTTGATAAAATCACCTATAACTTCTAAAATTGTAGAACACTATCCTAAGTTGTCAAATACCACCAATTAATATTTTTAGGCCAAATTTTTGATCCGAAAAAAGAAAAAAAAAAAAAAAAAAAAAGACAATCGATGGAGAGAGACGGTTATTGAGGGTATAAGATAATAGTTGATATAGTCACTACGTGGGTTCCTTTGATCGGAAATTTGGTCTAAAAATGTCATTGGTCGTGTTTTACAAAATTTAAAGAATTAAGGGTAGTTTTCTTAATTTTCTAAGTTTTTGGTGGTAAATTCACATGTCTAACGCTTTTAAATCATTTGACAAATTGTACAAAGTCTAAAAGAACTTCCAAAACATTTGCTAAATTAGGGCACCCAAAGTCAAATTATAGTCAATAATCCCCAAAAATAAGTTCACAAATACAAAGCTCAAACTTTAAGGTTAAGATCGAAAATTTAATTTATAGACATTTGAGAAAAAACTTTTAAAATCAGTTTATTTGGTCAATATTCAACGCTGTTCATTCCGTAATCACTAAGGGTTTTTAGGCACAAATAATAACCTAATATACTTGGGGTTATTTCTCAAACCACAAGTGATATGGTATTTGGCAAACTCAGGGGTATTGAGGAAAAGTGGAAGGCCCTTGAGAGGATGAGAGGTATATGAATTTAAAAATGCAAGGGGATTATGCTTAGAAGACCTGATAAACTCCTTCGATGACAATGTACGTCGGATTTGCTTAGCCCTCTTGCTTTCATTAGTTATCTTCTCCAAAGTACTTTCTAGTGATTTCATATGTTGTGTTTGAAATATACAATTTTGCTTCTGGACAAATAGAGTCCATTTTGAACCCCAATGAACACCTTCATCTCTGACAAATCACCAAATGGTAAAATTACATCAGAAAAGGTCTATCCAAAGTAGAGAGAGAAAGAGAAGCAAACTAGACAATAATTCATTAGACAACCATCAACCACTAGTACAACAAAATATTTATATCTTCACAAAAATAAAAAAAAAAAAAAAAAAAAAAAAAAAAAAAAATCATCATCTTGCAGATGTCAAAAGATTAAGCCCGTAAAGAATGATATGACTATGAAGTATGGTCAGTCTTTGATTGATGTCAATACTTGATACTCTTCGGTCTTAGAATCTTAATAGTAGAACAATTGCAAATACACAATCACAACAATTTATATGTTACTGATACTATTTTAATTTTCTCGAAAGAGTCGTATACAATAATAAAGGGTTAGTATTACTTCACATAAAAGTATATTTAAGGGTGGAGGGTCTCTGTCATGCATGCACTTAACCATTCTAAAGTGAAAAGGTATAGTAACAAGGTCAGATTCTTGTACTTACACAACAATAATGTCACCTTTCTTACAAAAAGCTGGGATTGTGCTAAACATGGTGGAAAGTCCATACGAGTAAATTATTGAATCTGGAGTTCCCAAAAAATTTGCAATTCTGGACTCACAATCCAGGTGCACATCTACAAAAAGAGTAAAACACTATAATTACATACAATTATACAAAGGATCCCTCACATACTTAGGCTAATCCAACTATGCATAGTCACTGACTCTTACCAATAGTTCCATAGAAACCACGAGGACCACAAGAACCAACACCATATTTCTCTAATGCAGTTGTACAAGAACCCTGTTGCCAAAGCAAGTCAAATTGGCTAATATTAAAGAGAAGTAAAATATGATTAATATGCAATGATCTGCCTCACAAGTAGTTTTTCATGCCCAATCAATCCCAGATAGTTAGCTGATGCAAAATTTACAACTTCCTTTCCATTGATTATCGTGTGTGGCCCAGCAGCACTACATCAGAATTCAGAAGAATCTTTAATCAACAAAACCTCAAATCTATCAAATCAGCAGTTGCTTTAAATGTATTCAATTCAATCCAAACAGACATAGTTCCTCCAATACTTGACTAAATATTTTGTTTCACCTCTCTAGTTTTGGAGGTTCTCGCTGCATTTCTTCTGTCATAGCTGGAATTAGAGGCTCAGGAGTCCATTCATCACATAGTTCGTCTATTTCCTGCAGCCGCAAAAAAAATACTCGGGAATTATAAGGCAACTACGCAACATGCTCAATAGCTTTGTAGCTCAACACTACCATATGACATATAGTTA
This sequence comes from Suaeda aralocaspica, assembly GCA_016808085.1. Classification (NCBI taxonomy): domain Eukaryota; kingdom Viridiplantae; phylum Streptophyta; class Magnoliopsida; order Caryophyllales; family Amaranthaceae; genus Suaeda; species Suaeda aralocaspica. The sequence goes on along the minus strand of PYUH01000873.1, from coordinate 134,181 downwards.
TTGGTAATGTGCATGAAAAACTTTAGTTATTGAATTGATGTTTACACCGTATCTTTGATTTGGCATTACCCCTTTGTACCTGAATAATAGCACAATGTATCATGCCAATGACCTACAATGAGATTGGATTGGTAATTACCTATAACTCTTTAACCCAACAAACAGTCACAATTCACCCCATCAACGTCCCCCTCCCACAGATCCATTCATCGTCTTCTTTTTAATTACAAAAAAGATTCAACTCCATGAACACACCAATAATGCAACATCAACACCATTGTGGCAATTTAATGGATCGTCTTATTATGCTCTAATAGAGTTCAACTACATATAATATTATAAATTTATGTAAATGCAATTATGCTTCAAAGGTGGATAACAATATGATGATACATTGCAAAATCGGGGAAGATAATATAGAAAACAGGATCTTTATGGACACCATGGAATGTTCAAAATTTAATTTTGAAGGCCATTGAAGGTCAAATTGCAGCAATGGAAGGTAGTACGGAGCAGTATTCTGTTAATAGTTTGTTACTCCTATCATAATTAGATATTTATTCAATAGAATGTGTAATAGTAAAAGAAATTTAAATAAAATTATAAAACAGTTAAATACTGTACGAAGTATGAAATATTTTTTATAATTAGTCAAGACATATAAAAAAAAGTTAAATAAAATATTAGTTAAATACTAACTTTTCCTCATGACAACCATACTGAGGTGTTTATCTCATGCCTTCAGATGTGGAACAATATAAGCATATAGCTGTCAAACTTAACATTTCCTTCCTAAGTTAAATTACTTAAATTATATAATTATACTCAAATGAAAACCCTAATTTGCTCTCTCCTCTCCCATCTCCACTTTTCTTTTTCTCTCATTCTCTAAAAACCCTAGTTTTTCAGATTTAGGGGCTACCACCAGCCTTTTCGGTCGATGGTAAGCCCCTGTTTTCCCTTCTTGCAGTAGTTTTTTGTTTATGTCAATAATAAATCTCCAATCTTTGTAGTAGGAGTTTTCCCTCATGGGAGTCTTACTACCCATATATTGGGTTTTACCTACCCATATTTTGGGTTATATATCTCTCCTTGTGAGAGTTTGGGTTTAGGGTTTTATTTTTAGTGGATGCTTTGATTTGTTAATGAAGATTTCTACGGGGTTGCAACAGATGTCGATTCTACGTCTACAATCAATCAAGTCAAATTTTACTCGGATTCAAAACTATAGCAGATCGAAAGACCCCCTCGTTGAAAGCTGCATAGAACAGCGATGTGGAAGAGGGTATTCATCATTGTCGAATCTTATATACAACGACCGTAGTTTTGTTCAATTTGAATATTATTCGATTAAGATTGTTTTGTATTTGTTAATTTCGATCTCTATTGTAGATGTCGTATGAATTCTTTATTAATAATTAATATTTATTTCAAAAAAAGTAATAAATAAATTACTTAAAACCCTCACAAAAATAAAAATAAAATAAAAATAAAACACACACACAGCCTTCGTATATTTATGTGAAATAAAAACCAACATAGAGAGAATTATGAAAATGACATCATAGAAGGGGTGGAAAAATTAAATTGTTTTGCAAAATAACAAATAGTCCCAAGTAATGTAAACTACCTTTTTCGTCAATGGCCTCTTTGGAGGGGCATAACTTTTCTGAGTGAGCAGATAAAGGATAACCACAAAGAGAAGACCTTCAACAAACAGATGCCCTTCATCCAAAGCATAAGAAAAGGTTTTAGAGATTTGCAGAGAAGCTATATCAGACATCTGTAACTACTCCAGATAAGGGTACAAGACAATACCTCCAATTGGTACACCAAAGACAACAGCCCCAGAAAAGGGAGCTTCAAAAGCCCTGGTTACCCAATCTACTGAAGTTTGCAACATGACTTTAGCAGCTTCCATTACCTGAAGACATATCCAAATAAAAAAAAAGATGATGCTTCATTTATCCCCAGCAATATGCTAAAAAATGATGGACAGCTGTATAAATGTTAATTCCTACAAAAATGGGATCACTATCAGCAATGCATTTTAAAAGGTAATGTTTACTAGCTCAAATGCTAGAGAGTCATTTTTTTTGAAATTCTACAACGTCACATATTGCAACATCAGTCTTCCATAAAGGATATATCATAAATACAAAGAAATTGATTCCTACATCCCAAAACCTTTCTTCGTTTCTATTTACTTTCTTCATTGTTAGTTGCAAACTTGGGGTTGGTGGCTTACAAAAATAAAAAGTAGCAATTAAGTTTAACTTCCCAAGTAAGAGTGTAAGAGAGGCACAAAGTAAAGTGCAAGTAGAGACCCAAACCCACGAACTGGACACCAATATCACTAATAAAAACTTCACTAAAAATTGTTATGGAAGTAGTACATACTTTGATCTAAAAATTAAATTGAAATTTTACCTTCGATAAAGTCTACTGTTCACTAGGATCAACTATCTAGGATCAACTACTCTTAAAGAACTAAACAATATCAATCAAAGCCTTAGTCCCATAATTAAGGTCGGCTACATGAACCAAAAGTAATCATTCCATGTAGTCATCCACGTAAATTTTCCCCTTCCATCTCCTGTGATCGAGAACCTCGTTCTCCTCTAAACCCAAAAGCTCCACGTCCTTTCTAACCCCTTCCAACCAACTGATGACATTAATAAAAGTACCGAAAAGGAAATCAACCACTTTAAACATCTTGATAGATCGTGTATAATCTCTATAGAGAGGTATTGGTATATCACTATGTTATGTTATCAAAATCAAAGTTTCTGCAAATCAACAATAGAAATGTTCACTCTATAACAATAATAAACTTCATCGTAATAGAAAGAATTTCAGATCACATCCTTGAAAATTCTAGAACTCAACATAGTAAACAGTATGTTCGGAATCGACAACACACTATATATGCCTCCAATCTCAACTTCCTTAGTAGTGTTTAATCTAATTAAGCATTAAATCAAAGCTCATATTTCAATTTTCATTCTTCATTTTTCTTTCAATTCACAGATGATGTAATCTAAACTTTTTTCATCTAAATTCCTACTGTTAAACACTAAAATTTATATTCGACATAAAATCTAGTTTCTTAGCACTAACTAAATAAATCCATATCATCATACAAGCAAAAAGCTCAACTTTTACATAATATGATCAACATTGAAGGTTCGAAATTCAAAAACATAAACCTCCAAATTTGGGGCAGTCTAATTTCCCTCAATTGTTAGATTTAAAATTAAAGGGAAAAAAAAAAGTTTTAACCCTCTCCCTTTTTTTTCCTCACTTTATTAAGCTACACAAAAATAATAATAATAATAATAATAATCAACAAAAAAATTAAATACCATTTTGCTATGGAGGATGATTTTGACAAACCAAATTTAAAACCGAGGAAACTTTGAATTTGGACTAACATTTCCACTTTGTTTTATGTTTGTTTCGAATAAATCGAATAACCAGTCACATGGAAAAAGCCTAAATGTCCTAATGCTAGTTCTTGGAATTGTAGGCAAATTTGAAAATTTAAAGAGCTTATCAAAGAAGGTTACACCAGAAGTACTCAAGTACATGGATAGCAGATTCTAGAGATTATCCCATTGCCAGAGGCTATCAATGATTACGACCCTAACATCCTGAGGTTCCCTAGGCTTCCAGGTCTCGAACAGGTTCAACATCCCAAAAACACAAGTTTATATGCTGGATGGCCATGTAGGGTAGGCTCTAAGACTAGATCACACTTGTTTGAATGTGCTATAGATGATAATCCATGCCCTCTCTGGGCTACGGCCTACCGCAGAGGAAACCATGGATCATTTATTCTTCTCTTGCCCCTTTACCGGGACGTGCACTAGTATCCAAGTCATTGCTTGGACACTACTGCTGAACCTATGTTATTATGCCCAAGGAGGTCTTAGCTTCTGATCGGAAATGGTTTTGTTTTGTTATTGATTGTCATTTTTTACCTAGTCATGTGCCTTGAGGTGCTTAGTAAAAATCAGCGTACTCATAATTGTCAAAAATATGCAACATTTGTGAGGATAGGTCAATTGATCAAGGATTAACTAGTGGCGGAACCCAGGAATTCCAACTTGAGGGTTCGAAATACGAACGCCAAGTCGTTCGAATTGTCGATCGGATAATCGAGCTGTAAATCGAGTAATGTTTCCCTAAATAAAATAATTCACAAAAACTTTACTTAAAGTATTACAGTCACAAATGCATCACCTCCATGATTAATTTCTTCATCCCCTTAAACAAGTAGCAAACAAAGCAAAATGCGACATCTTTTTCAACACTATATTCAAACTAATCCCATTTTTTAAACCAATTGACACTAAAACGTTGCAAGCCACCAATTTGTCTTTGGGAAAAGTCATGTATTATTGGTCGGCAAGGTTTCTTAAGTATGTATGCTCTCCTAACCGGATTTCTTTCTTTTGGGGACAATCCATTATGTTTTTTCTCAAACCCGGGTCATGAGGAAGAAGCTCAACATCATACACCCAATCATCATTCAAAGATTCATCACAAGCATAATCCAAATCACAATTATCATCCAAAGGTTCATCACTATTACTTGAACCATCTACTTCCATATTAACATCTTGAGTTAAAGGGGAACTTGAAGGAGTAGGAGGAGAGTTACTGCTTTCATTACATGTTTGAGATTTCATTCTTTTAATCGNACTAAATAAATCCATATCATCATACAAGCAAAAAGCTCAACTTTTACATAATATGATCAACATTGAAGGTTCGAAATTCAAAAACATAAACCTCCAAATTTGGGGCAGTCTAATTTCCCTCAATTGTTAGATTTAAAATTAAAGGGAAAAAAAAAAGTTTTAACCCTCTCCCTTTTTTTTCCTCACTTTATTAAGCTACACAAAAATAATAATAATAATAATAATAATCAACAAAAAAATTAAATACCATTTTGCTATGGAGGATGATTTTGACAAACCAAATTTAAAACCGAGGAAACTTTGAATTTGGACTAACATTTCCACTTTGTTTTATGTTTGTTTCGAATAAATCGAATAACCAGTCACATGGAAAAAGCCTAAATGTCCTAATGCTAGTTCTTGGAATTGTAGGCAAATTTGAAAATTTAAAGAGCTTATCAAAGAAGGTTACACCAGAAGTACTCAAGTACATGGATAGCAGATTCTAGAGATTATCCCATTGCCAGAGGCTATCAATGATTACGACCCTAACATCCTGAGGTTCCCTAGGCTTCCAGGTCTCGAACAGGTTCAACATCCCAAAAACACAAGTTTATATGCTGGATGGCCATGTAGGGTAGGCTCTAAGACTAGATCACACTTGTTTGAATGTGCTATAGATGATAATCCATGCCCTCTCTGGGCTACGGCCTACCGCAGAGGAAACCATGGATCATTTATTCTTCTCTTGCCCCTTTACCGGGACGTGCACTAGTATCCAAGTCATTGCTTGGACACTACTGCTGAACCTATGTTATTATGCCCAAGGAGGTCTTAGCTTCTGATCGGAAATGGTTTTGTTTTGTTATTGATTGTCATTTTTTACCTAGTCATGTGCCTTGAGGTGCTTAGTAAAAATCAGCGTACTCATAATTGTCAAAAATATGCAACATTTGTGAGGATAGGTCAATTGATCAAGGATTAACTAGTGGCGGAACCCAGGAATTCCAACTTGAGGGTTCGAAATACGAACGCCAAGTCGTTCGAATTGTCGATCGGATAATCGAGCTGTAAATCGAGTAATGTTTCCCTAAATAAAATAATTCACAAAAACTTTACTTAAAGTATTACAGTCACAAATGCATCACCTCCATGATTAATTTCTTCATCCCCTTAAACAAGTAGCAAACAAAGCAAAATGCGACATCTTTTTCAACACTATATTCAAACTAATCCCATTTTTTAAACCAATTGACACTAAAACGTTGCAAGCCACCAATTTGTCTTTGGGAAAAGTCATGTATTATTGGTCGGCAAGGTTTCTTAAGTATGTATGCTCTCCTAACCGGATTTCTTTCTTTTGGGGACAATCCATTATGTTTTTTCTCAAACCCGGGTCATGAGGAAGAAGCTCAACATCATACACCCAATCATCATTCAAAGATTCATCACAAGCATAATCCAAATCACAATTATCATCCAAAGGTTCATCACTATTACTTGAACCATCTACTTCCATATTAACATCTTGAGTTAAAGGGGAACTTGAAGGAGTAGGAGGAGAGTTACTGCTTTCATTACATGTTTGAGATTTCATTCTTTTAATCGTGAATTCGCGAAGATTGGGTTGTTTATCCTTAGCTTTTGACTTCTTTGAACTTGAACTACTCGACATTTCCTAATTAATTAAAATTATGAATCAATTAAACTTTTCTAAGTGTCCAACAACTCAACAACACAACAATAATTAAATCACATAATTATATAAACAATTAAACAAACATATAACAATTGTATAAACAAACATTTAAATTAGTAAACAAACAAATTAAATAACAAAAACCTGCAATAATTATTATATAAAGTATAAACAAACATAATTATAAATTACTAAATTAGGGTTTTAGATTAATAGATTTTACAAACTAACAATGCAATATACATAATTATAAAAACAAGTAATTAGCTACTTAATAATGAAATTAAAATCAAAACTCAAAAGCAACTAAGCAAACTCACCGGAGCCGCGGAGGGGGAGAGCCGGCGGTGCCGCGGTGGTAGGCCGGTGGGCGGCTGGGCGCGTCACACGTGGCAGCACTGCAGCAGGCTCCGTTAAGGCGTTAATTTGGAAGCTTGTTTAGTTTTTTGGTTTTCAAAGATCAAATATAAGAAGAAGATTCAAATCAAAAAATAAATCAGATGCAAACCTTAGAATGAATGAATCTCAGAAAGAATGAAACATGATTTTTTTTTAAGGGGTGAAAGATGCAATGCAGAAGAGAGAAAGTGAGAAAGATAAAAAGTAAACTTTTTTTTACAGGGGTTCAGTTGAAGAAAAGAAAAAATTATAATCCAATTATAGCAAAAATTATTGAAGAAAGGAAATTGAAAAATATACCTGGTTTTGAATTTTCCAAAATAACAGATTTTGTTTATTTTTCTGAAATTTTCCCTAAATGACAGAACTAGAGAGTTGCGAAGTTCGATAAAAATGATTTAATGAGGAGTAAAATGAGGATTGAAATACAGTTGAAATTAACGATTGTTGAATGATGAGATCATTTTACATTTTTACTACCTAATAGTTTGAGCATTTGATAAGATAAACGGAAATGGAATGGAAAGGAATTTGATAAGAAAGGGAAAGGGTAATAAAGAGTGTTACCTAAAATAATTGTTTGGTATTACAATGGAATGGAAACAAATATAATACATTCCCTTTCTTTATATATGGTATTATCTTTATATTTTTTGTGAATGGCTTTTCACTTATGTGGTATAATAATTTTTTTGTAAACAATAATAACTAATAACAACAATAATAATTATAATATTACGAACAAATAATATTAGGAACAGATTGATTAGCAAAAATAATAATTAGCAAAATAAAAGAAGAGCTGAATTGAACTGAACTGATTTTAAACTGAAATAAACAGGCCCTTAGTTGGTGACTTGATTGAAGTGAACCCCAAACAAAACCAAGATGTGTTCGTACTTCTTAGTGAAGGTGCGTCTAGTGATGTTAGGCTTCATTTGTTTTGGAGGAAAATACTTTTCAGGAAAATGATTTTCCATCACTTCCCGTTTTTCCTTTGTTTGTTTTGGTAAGGAATGGAAATCAATTTTCTTAAAGGTGAAAAACTTCTCTTAAAAAAAGAAAACCCTTTTTCCTTTTATAAGGAAGGTATGCCATATTTTCCTCCCTATTCCTTACTCTTCTATTCCTCTCTTTTACATCAATCAATTCAACATCACTAATTGAGAGAAATTAGTGCTTAGTTAACTGACCTTTCCCCTTTCACGAAAATATGTTGAAGCCGCAGGGACTCGCCCCTAACTAATAGATGTTTGAATACTACCACCAAAACCAAGTATCACGAAGAAAAATCAAAATCAAAACATTAAAGAATCTACAAAAGAACTGAAAAAAATTAAGAGAAGAGAAAACGTATACCTTTAAAAATGGATGAAGGATTAGACAGAGAGGCAGGAGATAATGGAGCCACGGACAAGAGGTACAAAGAAAAATTAAAGAAAGATAGACAAGAGGGAAAAATGAGAGAGCAAATGTCAAGATTACAGTTAGAAATGGGGGAATTGGGTTAAGGAGTTGCGTTTATATATTCTCAGTTGGACCAATTTTTTTTATAAGAAAGTTTTTTTTTAGCTTTGTTTTTTCAACAACTACCTAGAATTTACCTGTTTTTGTCTACAACTACCTAGGTTCTGATTTAATTTACACAACTACCTACTTGTTTCGATTTTTTTGTTTAACACTACCAACTAACGTTTTCCATCCAAAACAAACGTTAGGAGGTCCCATTCTTTACAATTCCATCCAATACTCTTAACAAAATTACAACTATACTCTTCATTATTCTAACAAATGAACCTTCTTCTTCACTAACAAATTAAATTAACCAATTTTCTTACATGAATCACACCACCAATATTAATGGCATGACATAATGGCAATAACCTCCTCCTCCATCACCTCACCTCCACCTTAACCACCCTCTTCCTCCTCCTCAACTCCTCACCTTCACCTTCTTCCTCGTAGCCACCACCTCAACTGTCAATCCCTTCTCACAACCCCATCCTCATCCTCAACGTTTGCCTCTTCGATCAACCACCTGCACGACTGCATCCTCCATTACATAAACCTTCAGCTCCAACCCTATCCTCTCCTTCCAACTCCTCCTCGTCCTCCTCCACTTCTCCCTCATCGTCACCACCTTCTCCTCCTAACTCATCCTCCCCTTGATAATGGCGCCCCCAACATCCTTTACTACATCATCGTCGTCGGAACCTTAACCCCAGAAACCGTTATAAATTCTTAAATCTTAATTTTTACGGATTTTTGCTAAGTTCAAGTTCAATTCTTTTGAGTTTTGGGTTTTCAATTGAGTAAGGAATTTTATAAAAATAACACCTCCATTTTGAATTGGGAATTTTATTTGGAAATTTTAATCGATGAAAATGAAATCATGGATAGCAACAAATTAAACAAAGATGAAGCATTAGACTGTATTAGTATCACGAAAGAACTGATTGCATCAAGTAAACTATTCACTCTTTAAGTTTTTAATAATTTTGACATGGATTTAATAGCAATTTTTCTGTAGATGATTTAATTGGTGCTAAAGTTCTTGTAATGAGAGCTTTTTTTTTAATGAGAAAATAATGGCAAAATTGTGTAAAGGTGTGAAGGAAGTGAGAAGTTTGAGTTTGAATGCAAGGGTATTTTTGTAATTTTGTTTAACATCATTGGATGGAAAAGGTGCTTGTGGGACCTACTATCGTTCGTTTTGGATGAAAAACGTTAGTTGGTAGTGTTTGACCAAAAATTTGAAACAAGTAGGTAGTTGTATAAATTAAATAAGAACCTAGGTAGTTGTTGATAAAAGCATGTAAGTTCTAGGTAGTTGTTGACAAAAAAAACTTTTTTATGCGATTTTAAAAGGCAAAAAGACTACAACAAATAATTTAGTATAATAATCATATCGACAACTATTTGCTGCGGTTCTTAAAAAAGGCCAAAGTACTGTAGTAAAAGTGGGTTTTCCGCTAGTGTATAGGGATTGGGTTAAAGGGTATAGAATCTGGTCCCCATTTAAAAACTGAGTTATATTTAGTACAAATGTAGTCTTTGATGAAAATTCTATGTTTAACCCTACTATGAAGTCAAATGTTGTATCAAAAAATGGTAGTGTTGAGAAATGGGTGGAGGAACAAGTTACTCTTGAGAAGAGTAATGAACCACTTCACGAGAAAGATGGCCAACATTTACAGTCAGAAACTAGACCACAAGAACCATTATCTCCATTGGTAGTTCATTAGTAAAGTTTCGCTAATGATCGATTAAGAAGGTCGAATTTTGGGAAGCCCCTCAACAAATTTGGATATGGTAATATGGTAGCCTATGCACTATAGGTTGTCGAGGAGGTAGATTCATATGAGTTATCCACCTATAAAGAAGTTGTTATAGGTACAGATTCTGCTCAATGGCTTGATATGCAATGGGAAATGAGATGGAGTCACTTCAAAAGAATAATATTTGGGATCTTGTACAAAGGCTTTTTGGGAGGAAGGTTATAACTTGCAGATGGGTTTTCAAGAAACATGATGGATTGTCACTTGTTGAAGTTATAAAATTCAAAGCACGAGTTGTAGCAACAGGGATTCATCAGAGAGAGGGAGTGAACTTAAATGAGACTTTTTTACTTATAGTCGGACACACTTCCATTAGGGTGTTACTAGCAATGGTTGCACATCAAGATCTTGAACTTGAATAATTATATGTGAAGACAACTTACCTACATGAAGAGTTGGAGGAAGATATTTATATGATTCAACCATATGGTTTCTAAGCACGCAAGTTAAAGAAGTCCTTATATGGACTATAAAAATGTCCTAGACAATGGTACTAGAGGTTTGATAGCTACATGATGGAGATTCGCTACAACAGGAGTTCATATGATTGTTGTGTCTATCACAATAGGTTGAAAAATGGTTCATAGATTTATCTGTCATGTATGTAGATGATATGTTGATAGCAAAGAAGAAGTCGAAATGTTCAGAAATTGAAATGTCTCCTTTGTGATGAGTTTGAGATGAAAGATTTGGGTGCTATGAAGAAAAATTTTGGGGATGAAAATCTACACGGATAAAAATCAGAAGAAACTCTTCTTATCACAGACTGGTTACATTCAAAAGATATTATCCAGGTTTGGTATGTTTATAGCTAAACCCTTAGATACTCCATGTGCTGCAAATATTCATTTGTCTGTGTCTTTTGCAGCCAAACTTAAGGAGGAGAAGAAGTACATATCACATGTTCCTTATGCTAATGTAGTTGGAAGCTTAATGTTTGCTTAGTTTTTTATCCACCTAAAAAAACAAAGGCTTCGTTTGTTTTGATGGAAGACAAAATAATAAAACAAGCTTTCCTTTGTTTGTTTTAGTGGGAAAAAAATAAGGGAGAAAAAAGAAAATTAAAAGGAAAAGTGGGAAAAAGAAGTAAGGAGGGAAGTAGAAGAGTGGGGAAAACGAAGGAAAATGTGACTTACCTTGCTTACAAAAGAAATGTTTTCCACCTTTGAAATTAATTTCCACCCCTTCCCAAAACAAACAAAGGAAAATGAGGGAAAATCATTTTCGGGAAAGTGTTTTCCTCTAAAACAAACGGACCCTTGTAGAATTTGTGGTGAGGTTTATTTTGAAGCCTATACTCACTAAGCTTTTACTGTCGTTTTAATTAATGCAAATGTTTTCCTCTAAAACAAACGGACCCTTGTAGAATTTGTGGTGAGGTTTATTCTGAAGCCTACACACACTAAGCTTTTACTATTGTTTTAATGAATGAAAACTTATAATGGATTCGGGTTACTTGAAGCCATGGAAGGCCGTATTTGGGTTGAGAGTGATGGCATAAGCAAAGGTAGCACAGCTACGATCATTGAAGACTTGAACATGCCAATGGTAACGACATTGATCTTAGTTGCTGAGGTTTGACAACTTGATGAAGTGCTTTGAATCTTAGTTATCTTGATTGGAGGGGTTTTATACTTTATGAAGTACATAGAAACTGATATTTTAGAAAATGGAGTATTGGGGATTCCCTAATTTTCGTACAAATCTCTTACGATACAAGCACTAGACCACATATTTTGTGTAAATGCTTAAAACACACATTTTAGTTTTGTTTTGTAAATGCTTGAAACCCATGGTGTCTTGACTGTTTTCTGTTAACAGTAGTGTTGGATTCTTTAATCATGAAAATCTAGGGGTGAGCATCAAAACTGGGTACCCAATATTAGATCCAGTCCTGATATGGACCCGGCGAGTAAAGACCCTGTCCCAATTGAATTGGGTCCGATACCGACTCCCAAAATAACTATCCGGTTTGTACCGGAACTAGGACCAGTATTGGATCTTTTTGGACCTAGTACCCAGTGCAACCAATACCGGGTACCCAAAACTGGACCCAGTTCCCCATGGGTACCCGGTACTGAACCCAGTTCCAAGCGGTATTTTACTTATTTTATTTGCCTAATTTTAATATTTTCCGACATTATACATATAAGTGATGCAACCCAAATTTGTAAAATTGTATTTGACGTTAGATCTTTTCATTTTTTTCCAAAAGAAATACATATTAAAATATCTTAAACCAAAATAAATTTATGCAAAAAATACAATCGAGTACCTGGTACCGGACCCAATTCCGGTCTGGACCAGTACCGAGATAGGGTAATCCAATACCCGATATAACTGGAACTGGGACCGGGTCCAGATCTGGATACCCGGCTAGTACCGGGTCCAGGTAAAATAATCAGATACCCGATTGTGCTCACCCATATTAAAATCCATACTATGTAAGATGGACAATACTGAGAAAGTCAACAATCTGTGTTAATGTTTGGTTTTATGCCAACTTTTGATCAACATCATTATATCAATAATAATATTCATTCTATATCTACTTGTTGTCTTGATTCATTTAGGGTTCGTTTGGTAGAGTATAAAATATTTTTGAATGAAAATAGTTTTCCACGAAAAATCTTTTACATTGGAAAACTCATTTTCAAGAGGAATTTCCGTTGTTAGGTTGCATGTAAAATGATTTTACATTTTAAGCATTTTCCATTCACTACAAGATAAAAGCTATTTTGCGACGGACAAATTCCGTCGCAAACTTAGCACTCTCTGTCGCAAAATCCCAATTGCGATGGAATTCCGTCACAAATGGTTCGTCGCTAAAATTTTTGTCGCAAATTTCCAAACTTGCGACGGAAATTCCGTCGCAAAAAATTTGCGACGGAACTGTTGGAGTTTGCGACGGAATTTTCCCTCGCAAATTTGCGACGGAATATTCCCTCGCAAAGTTAGCTAATTTGCGACGGAAAATTCCCTCGCAAATTTGCTTATTAGTATCGTTTTTATGACCTATTTGTATCAATTTACCAACACGATACAAATAGACAGTCTATTAGTATCGCTTTTTTACAAAAACGATACTAATAGTGGTTTTTTAGATATAAAAAAAATTAGCTATTAGTATCGTTTTTTTTTAAGAAACGATACTAATAGCGATTTTTGAAAAAAAAAAAAAATAAAATCACAATTGTAACCAAATAATAATACTAATAACCAAAAATTAAAATTATTATAACAAATACTATATTAAATTGATGAATAACAATAATAAATTATTACAAAACATTAATGATACATAAAATGGCATAAATTACCAAAAAGGAAAGAAAAAATACTTAGAACTTGCTACTACTTTTATCAGCTTTAGAACTTGCTACTACTTGAATGATAATAAAACAATTTGAGGTGCGCTTCAAATTCCTCAGCTTTTTCATAGAACTTGCTACTACTGTTATCAGCTTTAGATTCGTCTCATCTAAAATTAATACGACAACCTACCTCCAAGTTTCAATGAAGAGCTTAATGTCCAATACAGCGTGCTCAAATCCCTGCCATCATCTTCTTGTCGACATGTATAATTATCATAACACACTGAACAAATCATATTTTTTATGCTGTGATAGTCTAATTTTCTTTCTAAAACCCCTGAAAAAGATTGGATAAAAACTAGTCATGAGTCCGAGCATACATACATATGTCCAATTGAATACAAGAGACTCAAGAACATCTCAAAGGCACGAGTGAGGCAGATTTTCGAAAATAAGCATCAATATCAAAACTTGTAACTTAATATCTAATTGCCTAGACCATAAAATTCATCATATCATTCTTTATTCTAACTATTCCAGTACCTTTGTTAGCAATTTCTCCATATATATCCTAGATCAATATATGTGATCACAGAAAGACAAAAAGTCATGCATGCATAGATCATATAAACATGAAAAAAAAAAAAAACAGAATCATGCTAGCTTTTGTCTCAAATTGCAACCAAAAAACCACAATTGCAACTAAAAAAAAGTTCAGATTAATTGCTACAATTTCACAAAATTTTTACAAATTCCTATACGTGAGACAATCTAAAACAAATTTTAAGTATTCAGATAATTATGTTCAAATCATCCATTCTTGATATTTACCTTAGCCTTAAGGGTGGAACCATCGGAAAGGTACACGTGCTTTGAGAAGCCAGCTTCTTCAATGGAAACCACCTTGGAGGAGTACCGTATTGTGTCACTTGGTAATTCTTTTGCAAGTGCTTTCAGAAGCACCTTTCGTTTCACACATCGAACTTCATGATCTCCACTGCAATAGTTTCTCAAATTTCAGAAAGACCAACTTAATGTAAAAGTTAAGCAATTTACAGAAGAACAAAACTACAAGTGATTTTAGAGTGAAGAAGTAATGTTTTAACTTACTGTGATCCCTTTTTTGTAAATGGAACATATGAAGTCAAGTCTCCTGTAACTGAGGAAGATGTATATATCCTGCATCCATGCAGCATTTTATTAATGTCTTTAATGAAGTATGGTTTTGTATCAAATTTAAACTAAAACATCCTCTTTTTCTACTTGATCATGTTTAAGATGTCAATATAGACTTTCTATGTAGTTACATACCCAAATAACTGGCCATGCTGTTATCGAAGAGAATCACCGATACCAAGAGCATCCAAAGCCCTCCAAGCATTCGTCCAAGTTGTGAACGCGATCCCAGTTGCTCTAAGGATGTCTGATGATTCCAATACCAAACTTTTTATCCCCAACCTAAAAAGAAAAAAAAAAGTTATATATTGTAAGGAAAACACATCCTTATGTTTCTTCCTCTATTAAGTACCAAATTTTGAACACCATCAACGAATTACAGTTTAAAAAGTAGTTATAAGTGGTTATAAAATGCATGAAGTAAGGAAAAGAATTGCGAAAATTATAACCATTCTTATAATATGTACCTGTGGAGTGCTAAAGCTGTAGCAAGTGCTTTAACAGGGGGTCATGATTTCTGTGATCACCATAAAAAACAGGGGGTCAAGAGAATACTACAAATAAGTCATGAAATGCTACAAATAAGTCATGAAGTCTAATAAAAGACTGCAACAAGAAAAACAGGGGGTCAAGAGAATACTTTCGCATAAACAAACTTCCTCCATTTGTATTTAACCGACAAACTTCGTACATTATTCACATAAATCACATTTTCACCATATATGATTTCTAACCTATAAAGTGCATAGTCGTCAGCGATATCACTGCCTTCACCTCATTACATACTTTCGCAACATAACATTTCATAACCTTAATTAATCATACCTTATACTTCAAAGTACCACTTCATTCTAGATATAGTATGAGCGAACAAAAAGGGCGAAAACCCAGTAGAATTATAGCACAAAGAAAGAAAGTAGCTATCAAGTTTCAGACAACTATATTAGAATCATTACAATCCAAATCATTTTTTCACAAGAACGGTGTCTAAAATGAACTGCCAAAGTGCCAAGAACCTAAGCATGCTGCTGACAAAACAAGATCAGAACTCTGACGAAATCATATAGATCAGAACCAAAACAATAAGCCTCTGACGAAATCATAGGCAATAAAGTGAACAAGAAAGCATTGAATCATCATTCATGAACTCTCCGACGACTAATCAGTAATCATAAAATCAAACATTCTGCTCATAAACACGGTAAAACCCTAACTAACAACTACCCAATTTCGGGTTTTAAACTCAATTTAATCAATTAAAGCAAATAAAAGACAAAGTGGAGAGTATAAATGACCCCAGATGGCTACCTTCCAAAATTTGCTCCGCCATTCAAATCCCCTATTGTTTTAATTCTTCCTGTATAAATCAAATTGGGGAAAAAACAATAAACATCATTAACAACAAAACCCTAGAAATTCAAAAACTTCATTTTAATCAAACTCAAAACTCCTTGACGTTTCCTTTGTGATTTTATTCACTTTATATCAAATACCCAGTTCATAAACAAGATTAAATATTTCAGAAAAAAAAAAAACAATCGTTTAATTTAGTGAAAAACGATTGAATAATTTAGTGACGAACTAAAGGCAAATTCAATCTATAATACAATCAACATAAGTTAACGACAAACATACAAATAACTAAAATAAAATTAGGGTTTCGAACACAAATCAATCAATCGAATTCGATTGACAGTTGAGTATGAGAAAAATCTAGTACGGAAATTTTGAATGGAATTTACCTGAATAGACCGCCGGAAGAAGGGAAGGAGCGGAGTCGCGGTCCTTGCCGGAAGGGTTTAATTTTTTGGCGAAGAAGAAGAATGGCGAAGAAGAAGGAGAACGACGGTGTGGGAAGAGGAGAAGTGAGAAGGGAGAAGTGAGAAGAGAACGGCGGTGTGGGAAGAGGAGAAGTGAGAAGGGAGAAGTGAGAAGAGAACGGTGGTTTGAGAAGGGAGAAGGGAGAAGTGAGAGATTAAGGGCGAGTTCGAAGAAGAAAGGCTTTTGTGAGGGAATTTTTTCGCGACAAAATAATAAAAGGGTTTGTCGCCTTTTGCGAGGGAATTAATTTCGTCGCAAATTTGCGAGGGATTATTCCGTCGCAAACAAAAAATCCGTCGCAAAAACCAATTGCTCACTTGATTTGGTTTGTCACTTTTTTGCGACGGATATGTCCGTCGCAAACAAGCAAAAGTGCGTCGCAAACTTGCGACGGAAATTAAATCCGTCGCAAAGATTCGTCGCTATTTTACCGATTTCTTGTAGTGATTGTTTGATTGAATGGAAAATCAATTATTATGTATTCCAATAGTGAGAAAAAAAATTATCTTTCAGGAAAAATATTTTCCTCCTAATCTTGGAGGAAATCATTTTCAACATGACGGAAAATGATTTTCTATCAAAAGTTTTACATTTGGACATTTTTTACTCCAAACCAAACACTATAAAAAGAAATAATAGTTTTCGAGAAAAAACATTTTACACCCTACCAGACGAACCTTTAAAACATGTGTCAATACCTTTTATCATTAAAATTTCTCATAAAAATTATGGGGTAGTTTTTTTTATTTGTTATATCCTTACATCTTAAAATGTGGTGATAGGCAACCACTATTGAAAGAACAGTGCTGCACCCCTATTGGTCCACTTTAGCTGCCATGTCAGTCTGCATAGTGTTTTCACTATTGTGGTCACATGACAGGCACATGACTCATTTGGGCTCTTTTTTTGTTTTTTTTCCTTCCTTTTTTTCGTTTTTTCGTGGTTTGGTTTTCCTTTGCTGGGATTTTTCCTTTCCTTCTTCTTCTCTCTAACTCAATCATCTTCTACTTCTTACTTTGGAATTTGCGACCCTTGCATGGCCCTAAGATCTCTTCCCTTTCTTCCTTCTTCTCTGTAACTGCATTTTCTCCTACTTCTCTCTTTGAAATCTGCGACTCTTGCATGTTGGAGTTCATATTTCTATTTGTTAGGGGTATTTATGGGGTTATTTCGTGGTTTGGTTTTCCTTTGCTGGGATTTTTCCTTTCCTTCTTCTTCTCTCTAACTCAATCATCCTCTACTTCTTACTTTGGAATTTGCGACCCTTGCATGGCCCTAAGATCTCTTCCCTTTCTTCCTTCTTCTCTATAACTGCATTTTCTCCTACTTCTCACTTTGAAATCTGCGACTCTTGCATGTTGGAGTTCATAATATTTCTATTTGTTAGGGGTATATATGGGGTTAGGGTTTGTTTTTATGAATTGGTTCAATTGGGTTCTAATTTGATGAATCGATTCAATTGAACTCTAATTTCATAAATCACTTTGAAATCTGCGACTCTTGCATGTTGGAGTTCATATTTCTATTTGTTAGGGGTATTTATGGGGTTAGGGTTTGTTTTTACGAATCGGTTCAATTGGATTCTAATTTGATGAATCGATTCGATTGAACTCTAATTTCATAAATATCCTTGCCTATTAGAAATTGGTGCTTCGTCGTTTGGTGGCTATTTTGTCAATGTCAGGATTGGTACTTGAGGTTAGATTGGTTTTTCATTTGTTTCGTTCTTGCTGGTTATTTCACTGCTTAATTGTGTTATGTTTTGTTTTAATTTTCAGTCATATTGCAGTAATTTAGTTTATTATTCAATTGGATTGAATTGAATTGAATACGTTGAAGTGAAATCGATTAAATAAGATTGGGGTTAGGAGTTAGTTGATGGAATTGATTGGGTATGTTGCTTGGCTAATTTGGTTAAGTTGAATGAGTTAATTTTCTGAATCAGTTAGGTGTGCTAAGCTTATTGTCTTTATTAGCAATGTCAGATTAGGTTAGTGTTGCAAGGCCTTTCTTAGTTTGTGGGTTATGTTGCTTGGGTTTCATATATTTGTGGGCCTTGACAGATTGGTTGTACTATATTGTTTTATGTGTTGGATTTTGGCCCTTTGGAATTTGGGTTAGTATAGTGAGGTATTGTGGGGGTTAGGAAAAGGTATTTAGGATGTATGCCCATATGGAATTAATGGAAGAAGTGTTGCTTGCTGTGGACCCACTCTTATTCAAACTAACTGCCACTTCATTATGTACATGGTGTCCCATAAATTAGGGGTGTTTGGTGCCAAAAAAAGAGCGCCAAAGGTCCTTTCTTATTAGATGTTGATACTGAAATTTAGGCTTCCTCATGCCTTTTAATTAAAAAATAATATGCAGTACAGATTTTGTTACTGTTGTGATACTGCTGCTTACTTTGGGAATGGTAAGTGTGATTTATTGTTTTCTTTTTCCAAGGAACATGGGTCTTGGTTCTTCTTATTTGTGTCTTTGGTTATATAAATCAATATATGTGCCTGTGTTTGGAATGCCATTCAATTCTCAATTATTGTTGTTTGATTCAGAATAGTCTCACAGTTTCTAGCAAGGAGTTTCACAGTTTGGTAAGTTCTGCTTCTAACTTTTTTGTTGTATATTATGGTGTGTTCATAAGCTTATTTCAGCTTTTATTGTATGTTATGGTTTTTGCATTAGAATATATGTTCTGATGTATGTTAGTTTCTTGCTAATTTTGTGTTGTAGACTATGTAGTAGATCATATGATCTATTAATTTGTTTATTTGTTGTGTTGTACATTATATTGCATGTGAGAGACAAACCTTACCTAAGTTCATAATATAATGATTCAATATTTATATAATGGTTGTTAGGAAACTGAATGATATTGATTAAATTGCATTTATTCTTTGTTGGGGACTTCTATATTAGATTCAGAATTTGATTGTTACCTACTGCATATATTTTGCACGATATGGATACTCTTTAAAATTAATTAGCAAGTGTTTTTTTGTAAAGGTAATGGCACAATCACCAATTATCGTTTCAATTGACTATCGTCCTGTGTTAGAGCGTATTTGTCATGCTTTGGGTTATGCAGAGCCTGTGTATAATTGTTACGATATGATTAGAGAAGTAGCGCAGGTTACTGTGTCACTTCCCCTCTGTGAATTTGGATGTTCTCTTATTGGGGATGACAAGGACACATTTGAGGAATCATGTCAGTCTGCAGCACGGTAGATGAGTGTCTTCCTTGTTGATATACATAAAATGAGAGTTATGGATATGAACTTGGAAGCGCGTGTTCAGAATGAGCAGTGTGAGCAACTTTGTCAGTTTAAAGAAAGTATGTTACAAAGAATTGGGAAAAATGTTCCTGTTGTTACATCTTTTGATTTCCATCAAGTTGAAGGAATAGATTGGAGTTGTAAGTCAATTCAGATTGATTTCTTGCTGTTGTTGAGGAAGGTGATTAATGCATTGCTGATTCCGCTGATTCCAATAGATACTTCTAAGATATCTGAAGGGATTTTCATTTCTTAGGCTGGTGGATGTGTGCCTAATAGAAATGTTTCTTCTTGGTATGTTACTGGTTATAAGTCGTTTGATGTTGAGACGGCCAAGCAATCATGTGCTAAGAGGGTGATTGATTTTCTAATGACTAAGTATATGTTTGAGATTGAAGACATAAATTATCATTTGCTGTCTAAAAATGCTGAAGCAACTGATTATGCACGTGTGAGATATGTTAATATAAAAGAGCGTGTTCTTGGGCTTGCTGAGAGCCTAGATGCTTCTATTTTTGTAGTTAAGCAAGATGCAACCACTCCTAAGTCCCTGAAATCTAAAATACAGCAATCAACATGTCCTCCACCAACTCCAAAGAAGCCATGGGTTGGTGAACATAGTCGTTCATTCCCTGCTATTGTGAAGGATGAGGTGGTGGAAGATGATTTAGAAGCATTTTTTAAACGTAGAAAGCTTTCTCATTAGGTCGCATAGTTGGATAAGTTGGTGTTTTATGATCAATCCTTTTCTATATAAGGTCTATTGCTGAAAAATCACTAAATGATGATATGTGTATTTTGGTTCTATCTAATCTAGGCATGTGATGGCAGTAATGTAATGGAGTAGGCATATAGTTTGGTGGTGTTGTAGTACAAGGTTCGGTATGTAAGAGTAGTTGCCTCTATTACTTTAGAATCGTTATGATTAGATATATTGCAATTGTTATGTGTTAGTATATGCAGTGTCAAATGTATTGTAAATCTGATATTGTATGGGTACGCAAGTAGGGTTATACTTGCTACTTTTGTAGAACTGTTTTGGAAAATGAATGGAAAGGCCTATTATTATTCATTTTATTTGTTTTACTGATTTATATAAGCATACAGTTTTATTGCCTGGAAACTTTGACAATACAAGCTTATAAAATACAAGGCAAAGGATCTGTGAACACATTGTTGTTTTAGATTTGGTGTTGAAAACCTGATTCTAGACTGTTTCATTTGTATTCTTATCATGGTAATGAAGTGTGGCATGCAATACACATCTGATGTGGTCACTCATCGAATGCGGAGGTTTATTCCAACAATTATTGGCTCAGATGAAATGCAACAGGCAAAACATAAGAGGGGATTTAGTTCACTGTTTGATGGACTTAGTGGTGATTTATTGTCTACTGATATGGCAAATGAATTCACCCCAAAAGCTTCTATACAAAAGTCTAAACGTGTCCGTACTCGAGAACCAGGTTAGTTTTTATGAAATTTAGAAAGCGATCTATGAAATGCAGAAAAAAGGACTTCAATGTTCCCAAATGGTATTGATTCGGTGCATGTTTTTGTCATTAAATTTTAAAATGCTTGCAGCTTCTGAAGCGGTGTATTGGAATCTTTTACCAACTATTCCCCCATATGTTATCGCTACCAACATATTGCCAATATTGTGGAGCCAAGAAATTTTAATATGAATATCCTGGTTTTTGTTGTGTAAATGGAGAAGTTAAGGTTGCTTCAAATGAATTCCCTGATGAATTGGTTTATATATATACTTCTACATGCGAACTTGGACAACATTTCCAAAAACATTCTAGGATTTATAATAACCTCTTTGCATTTAGTTCGTTAGGTGGAGGGATTGATTGTAAAACACACAAAGGAATCTATGTGTTCCGCTTACATGGGCAAATCTATCATTTCTTGCCTGATTTACTCCCTACAAATGAATGTCCTAAATTTCTACAGCTTTACTTTTATGATTCTCATGTTGAGCATTCATTAAGATCAAGCTGTTTTGATAATTTGCGGCCTGATGTTATATCAATCTTAATGAAGGTGATGTATGAGAATCCTTACGCTCAGTTTTTTAAAAATTTGAGAGAGTTACCTATCACTCAAGATACACATATTCGGATTAATACAAATGCTGTAAATGATGTGCGAGTGTATAATGCACCCAAAACTGACGAAGTCGCTGCAATATGGGCTGATCAGTCTGTAGGAGATGATTGCAATGGTCCCTACATTACTCTGTCAGGGAGATCAGATTCAACACATAGAATACAACATTACTACGGTTGCTATGATCCTTTACAATACCCTCTTATTTTCCCCTTCGGGGAAAGTGGGTGGCATCCTGGAATTCCAAGATTTCGTAAGAAGAGCACATCTATACCAACGATTGACATGGGGCCTGTTCAGCATTCAACAGATGCTGCTGATCTCATCAATCAAGAAACAAAACGTAAATTTCTGAACTACATTCTCTCTTATGTTTTGCTTGTCACATTTACCTTATTATTATTGCTAATGTATTCACGCTGCTGTAGGTTCTGTTCTTCCAAAGAAAAAACCACACAAAGATATATCTTGTCGTGAATATTATGCATATATGTTGCAGATTCGAACTGGAAATCGTGTGTTGGCTACAGGAAGGCTATTGTTACAGTTTATAGTGGATATGTATGTTAAGCTAGAAAATACACGGCTAGATTTTTGTAGATATAACCAGCCTAAAATTCGTGCAGATTTATACAAAGGCTTGATTGATGCGATTGTTATGGGAGAAGTGAAAGGGGCAGATGCTGGACATAGAATTGTATTGCCTCCTTCATTTATTGGTGAACCACGCGATATGCGTCGCCGTTATTTAAATGCAATGACACTTGTGCAGCACTTTGGAAAACCTGACATATTTGCTACAATGATATGTAATCCTAATTGGTCAGAAATCAAAAAAGAAANAAATCAAAGAAGAACTAGCGCTGGTGAGTTGGCACAAAACAGGCCAGATTTAATAGCTAGGATTTTTAGAGCTAAGTTACTCGCTGCAAAAAAGGAAATGATCGATAAACGTTTGTTTGGTGAGGTGGCAGCTTTCATCTATGTGGTTGAATTTCAGAAACGGGGGCTTCCACATGCACATTTTCTCATCATTTTAAAGGATGGTTATAAGATTAAATTCCCAGCACAGTTTGACAAATTTATTTGTGCAGAAATACCAGATGCAACTACTCCACATCTTCGTGCTGCTGTGCTTAATCATATGATGCATGGCCCCTGTGGTCTGGCAAATCCGAGATATCCGTGTATGAAGGAGCACAAAGGCAAACCATATTGCAAAGCAAAATATCCTAAAGATTTTGCAGATTTCACAACAAATAATGATGATGGCTATCCTATATATAGGCGGCGAGATACTGGTGAAAAAATTGTTATACGTGGTCATCAAATGGACAACAAATGGATAATTCCTTATAACCCTTATTTATTGGCTCTTTTTGATTGTCATTTCAATGTTGAAATATGTTCTACTATCCAAGCAGTCAAGTACCTTTATAAATATGTATACAAAGGTCATGATCGCATCTCTTTTCTCGTTCGAAGTAATGAAAGTAGTGAGCCTATTAATGAGATTAATAACTTCCAATCAGGCAGATGGGTTTCTCCGCCTAAGGCAGCTTGGCACATATTTGGATTTGATTTACATGAAATGTCACCATCAGTAATGCCCTTAGCAGTTCATTGTGAGAACTCACAAAGCATAAATTTTGGTGAAAATGAGAACCTTGAGTATGTTGTGTCTGATTTAAGACGTGCCCAAACTCCTTTAACTCAGTTTTTCGAGATGAACAAATCACGACCTAATGGTCCAAAGTATTTATATTCTGAATTCCCAGAATACTTTGTCTGGGATGATAAGGCTAGGATTTGGAAAGATAGAAAGAAAGCTTTCATGGTTGGTCGACTAACGTTTGTTAATCCATCGGATCCAAATAGATATTTTCTAAGGTTATTATTAGCAAATGTTCGTGGTCCTACGTCGTATGATGATCTAAAAACTGTGAATGGTCGGATGGATATGTTTGTAGTACTTACCAAGAAGCATGCAAAAAAAGACGCTTAGTTGAGGAAACTGACCTGGCAGATCAGTGCTTAGATAAAGCAATCGAAGCTCATATGCCTAATTCATTGAGGAATTTGTTTGTCACATTATTAATATTCTGCACGCCTGCAAGCCCAGCTGAAACATGGGAAAAATATTATAAGCACCTCTCAGAAGACTTTCGGAGAAATGGTGAATTACCTGAAGATGTAATTTTAGCTATGACAGTAGAGAAAATTGAACAGTTGTTAGAACATATGGGAAAAACTGTTGCTGAATTTGGACTTGAGCATTTAAAAAATGTACAAGATCCAAAATTACGAGCCACAAGAGATATTCGAGATGTTGTACATGCTCCAATACCGGAGGAATATATACATGCTCGGAAAAAGTTGAACAATGAACAAAAGACAGCATACAAAGCTATAATGAAAACAGTGAAGAGAAATCAGTCTGGTGCCTTTTTTATTGATGGTCCAGGCGGAACGGGGAAAACATTCCTATACTGTGCTTTGTATGCAAAGATCAGACAGATGGACAAAATATTGTTGCCAACTGCTTCGTCTAGAATAGCTGCTACTAGTTTACCACATGGCAGCACAGCACACTCGAGATTCAAATTACCAATTGATCATAATGTTTCTCTTGCATGCAACGTCCCAAAACAAGGTTCAGTTGCTGCCTTATTGAAAGAAATAATTGTCATCATAAGGGATGAAGCTCCAATGTCAAATAAAGCAAGTATACATGCTTTAGATTTGCTGTTGCGAGATTTATGTGATCCAGAATTGATATTTGGAGGCAAAATAGTGGTGTTTGGTGGAGATTTTAGGCAAGTATTGCCAGTGCTTCCCCATAAGACACAAAAAGAAGCTGTTGAAGCAAGTTTAGTTTCTTCTCATCTATGGCCTTATTTTACTCGATTTCATTTGCAAGAGAATATGCGTGCAAGACAAGATGCAGCTTTTGCAGATTTTTTACTTGCTTTGGGTGATGGTAAACTTCAACATGCTGAACAAGAAATGCTACAGCTGCCACAAAACATACATTGTATTGCAGCTGAGGGTACTCAGCAGCCTAATGAACTAATGCATACGTTGCTTCCGAAAAGGGAAGCTAACAACAACGATGAAGCTGCTTTCCTTCAACAGGCTATTTTAACACCAAAATAATGATGATGTTAATGCAATTAATTCATCATTTATTGAAGAGTTTCAAGGTGATATTGTAACATATAAAAGTTTCGATACTTTAATCGATGATAATTGTCACATTTACCCCACAGAGTTTTTGCATACATTATGTCCTGGAGGTATGAGCCCTCATGAATTAGTGTTGAAAGAAGGTTGTCCTGTTATGCTTCTACGGAATTTAGATCCAAGCAATGGATTGTGCAATGGAACACGACTCATTTGTAGAAGATTCATGCCTAATCTCATACTTTGTGAAATTGCTACCGGATATATGAAAGGTCATGAAGTTTTGTTGCCTCGGATTAGTCTTCGGCCAGCTATGTCATCTGATTTCCCATTCAAATTTCAAAGAAAGCAATTCCCGATTAAACTGAGTTTTGCTATGACTATAAATAAGTCTCAGGGACAGACTCTGCAGGAAGTAGGTGTATATTTGAGAAGTCCTTGCTTTTCTCATGGCCAGCTGTATGTGGCATTATCCAGAGCTCGAACAACCTCCAAAGTTAGTGTATTCGCGTTCGACACCCAGCAAAATCAGGTTACACATTTAGTTCGGAATGTGGTATCATCTAAAATACTCAAGAGAGCTGGAATCATACAAGTATATCATACATTCTACATAGGCAAAATAGTCACATTGTTTTTTATATGCCAGCCATTACTCAGCCACCTTTTTATGTTTGTTTCATATACTTCACTGATTCAGAATTTACATTTTCTACAACATTCTATAAATNCTACAGCATTCTATAAACATTAAAGGCAGCACATGAAAAACAGCTTAACCAGCATCATATATATTCAACATTTTGCGTAAGAATACCATCAAGTTTTGAAGCTATGATATGCCAAGCATCTTTTGTTCAAGGCTATACATAATCTGAAAAGTTAATAGATATTATTGTATCTCCTTGAACACTACCATAAATTTATATACTGAAAAATTAGCATGATGTATGATTGGGATTTTTCTTTTCAATGTAGCATATGTAACAAAAGCAGCTAATATATGTCAAGTTTGTATTGCATTCCACTCAATTTCAATTCCTACTTTAAGAGTTCACAAAATCAGTCCCTTTAAGCTATGCATTCCACTCAATTGCAGCTCCTAATTGTGTGTGTACAGAAATAACCACATTAGCTACTATTTTAGTCTTTCTGTTATATTTGAACCAGAACTAGCTATAGTAGTTACATTTCAACAATGCCATATTTTTAGAATACATAACTTGCTTTTAGAGTCCAACAAATACCATGATTTTTTGGATTTTCTAAGATATGCAATGCACTTTTATTTTAAATTAATAAATCTTGGAACTGCACACCTACTACATCTACAGAACTGTTTGATGAACAGTAGCGCATGAACAGTTGAAACCCTTTAGTTCCACCAAACATTAAGGTATGGGTTGCTTCTCATACTTTTCCTAAACATTTTTAACTATTTTGTGGCTTCAATAACCTTATCTCTGGTAATGTTTTAAGCATAGCACCAAAATTCAGCAAATGCTTTTCTCCATCAAATTTAAGCTTTCTCCTAACATTTCTGGTTCTATTTTATTCAGAAGCTCTTCTTGCTTTGGTTTGATGGTTAACACTATTGCCTCTGCTTTTAACAGAAGGTATGAACTTCATTGTATCCATTGCATTATTATGGTATGTTTAACTATACTACTTCAGTAGAGCAACTTCTATTATAGTCTATAAATCATTCCTTTTTCTCTTTGATCTTATTCTACCACTGCTATACCAATTCACTGCACCCAATGATGGCTTATAATAACAGTAGTTGAATTAGAGACATACATCATTCTAAGAAGCAGCAAATAACAGCCTGTTCATATTAATTGTTCTTCCAAGTCTTAGGTTTACATGTTCTTAATTAGATAACAATTTGTATGCATGATACATACTCTTCGCTACAGAAATTCAGAGTCAAACTATAATATGTATCATGATACTCTTTGAGAATGCTATATTATCGTTATCATTAATTTTAGAATTGAATGTCAGATATGTTATGTATTTTTATGCACCACATAGTATAAGAAGGTATGCACAGGCTAAATCCTATGTAGTGGTTGTTAATCACAGAAAAAATTATGTATAATGGATAGCATGACAGGCAAAATGCAGTAACTGTTAATAATAACAACCAAGTTAACACACAGGCTTCTGAATACTACACGTAAAAAGTGATCTGATACAAAAGTCCTGTTTCAAATGGTCATATAAAAGTATCTAATTCATTATTCATGCCACCAAATAGAAATATAAAAGTATGTAATTCACAATTCAAATCATTATTACAGAATTACCATTTTCAAATTCCTTTTAACAACACAGATTAGAAACCTATATTGATTAAGGGTTGCATATATAATATAATAGAAGACATCATAGTTATTACTATAGTGAATGTATAACCTTTATTTTGCAGAAGAAATATGAAACCTGAGTATAAGCCCCTTAAGGAATTAACAACCAAAAACAAAAACTACACCATCAAAGTGAAAGTGATTCACAAAGGATCACCTCAAAAACCAGAGAACAAGTCAAGATATCAAAGGCTCTTACTTGAGGATGCAGAGGTATCATAAATTACAAATTATGCTTCCCTTTGACATCTATGAAAATGTTAATCTACAAGCTAACGACATGATATGCTTGCTTTTATTAGGGATTCAGAATGAAGGCTACATTGTTCAATAATGACATTGAAGCATTTGATGAGGCTTTGCAGCGAAATGGAGAGTATGAGATTTCTAATGCAAATGTTACACAAATACCCGCCCAGCATACTACACGACCTCAAGAACATGCTCTCATTATTAATGGACGAGCTACCATTGATCCGGTTCCAGTTGATCCAGCTGTGCTCGGGCCACAATATTGCAACATATCTGCAATACCACGGAACATCAATGATGACACACTTTATGGTAATAAAACCATGAACATCTCTTACATTTCCGTTCTATACATGTCATACTTAATCTATACCAGCTACGACTAAATATCAAAAGAATTTGCAGACGTGCTTGGTGTTCTGCTATATGCAAGTGGACCAAGATCAATACCTAGGGCTCAAGGTGGAGAAAATCAAGTCTTTGAATTCCGCATAATTGACCATAGGTATCATAAGCTAGGTTTACTATTATTATGTAGGCCATTAATTGATTGATAGTGTATTCATCAGCTAAACTTCATTATGCTTTGAACCAGTCATGACAAGCCTATTGTAGTTTCTCTCTAGAATGAAATTGCACAACCATATGCCCACCTAACTCTGGAATGGGCCAACTCATTTACTGTGATTGGTCTTACAGCTTTGACGATCCGAGGCTATAGAGGTTATAACAAAAAAACATTTATTAGCTTATTTAAATCTATTCTAGATAATTAATAGTCGTTACATAATTTATAATATTGACATAGCTGTTTGTGTTTCTTTTTAAGCCAGGTTTTACTTTATGTTCATCGATGTCAACCTCAGTAATTTCAAATCCTAAAGGACCCAAAGCAGATGCGTTACGATCTTGGTGAGCAATAAAAAAACATCCTCCTATACGCAGCCAATGTAAGCATCATTTATATTAGTGTCACAGTGTTAGTTTATGCCCTTTCTATTTCGTAACAGGGCTGCTGCAAACGACGGGAAATTAGTTGATCATCAATCAAAGCTTGTGATATTGTTGGCTGCTGATGCAAAGCAAATACAGATAACAGCATCAAAACTTCAACAACGAAAGGTATGAAACTATGTGCAGTCTAAATGATCACCAGTCACTAATCATTACAAACCATCACCATTGAATATGGTATAATTTGTTTTTGCCATTGCAGGCCCACAATACTTGGCAAGAAGAGAAATTTATCTTACATGCACATCTTCCAAATGTCACAGCTGATCAGCTCCGTCTATATTTGGGTGTGATAAATGTGGCAAGCGAGCAATTGCGCCACCACAAACATCAGAGTCGCCATTCACCCGCAAGTCTTGTGCACCTACAGAAACAAAATGTGTGCCTAGGTAAAGATTGACATGTCCAGCTGTAATATTACTAAACCATTGATATGTCATGCTTAGTTTACAGTTTAGAATTTACTACATGAATTATATAACAAGAGCATTATTCTATTGTAGAGCCACGTTGAAAAGTACAGTATCAGACGAAACAAGGGAGATTGAGGTGACTTTTTTCAAAGCTGAGATTGAAAAGCTCATTGGTGTGCCTTCTGATGTACTCTGGGAGCAAAAGGTATAGGGTGCAACATCAGTTATTCTAAGCATACATATTAACTCTATTTCTCGATAACCCTGACAAATAATCATGTAAAACTCTACAGGATGATGCTGAGGCAATAACTACCCTAACTGAAGACTTACAGATGAAATGGGCAGATATTAATATTGGTCCAACTCTAGCTCTTAGCAAAAGCCGTGCATTGTTCTGGTCTGCCCGTGCAGTTGAATTTCAGTAACTTCTATGCTCATACTAAACATGTAGAACTTATTTCTAGCATATTAATAATAATAGAACTATATACGCTTTCATTGTTCATGTAATAATATGTAGCCGTATTTTGTTTCCAACTACAAACGATGAACACGGAGACAGTAGATTTAGTGTGTTAAAGTTATTGCCCAATGATATTCAACAGTGTTCTATACGAATACATTGCCTTTGCATTACAAATTTTAATATCCGACCACGAAAAGAAAGATAGATTGTCTTGAACACTATGCAATACAATACAAAGATATATATCTAGCCAACAATACTTAATATCCATTTAGAGTAATATAAAACGCTATATATATATACAATACACAGCCCGCTACATTTAGCACCTACACACATAAACACAAATTCATGGCCTAGAAATACTAAATAAACATACAATCACATGCCATATATATATCTACTAAAAACAAATAAATTATTATTATAAGAAAATAAATAAAAAAAAACTCCAAAATATACTAGAACCAAACAAATTAGGTACAAGTATTAATGTATTACAATTATAGCCATTTCAAAATAAATCATCTCTTCATAAGCATAATACAATATAGTAGTCATAAAAAGCATACATATTTAGCTATTAAAAAAAGAGGTACAAATATCTTATAACCATACATTAATTATCCTAACATATTTATTTTTTTCTTTGGGCGACCAATAGGTTACACTTTGTCTTCTTCAAGGACCTTCCCTCTCATATATCTTGTTAGCCGTGCTATCAGATCATGCTTGTGTCCTCATATGTGTAATCCTGCACTCCGCAATCTTTCTTTCAACTCCAAAACATTCAAATCAGCATAAGTCTCACAATCAATAACACTTGTGATAATACATTGCTTGTAGAATTACTGCCTTTTTCAGAAGAANAGAATTGCTGCCTTTTTCAGAAGAAGCACTGACATCATTAGAAGAACAATCACGCACAAAATATGAATGAGGGCATTCACAACCTGACTCATCAAAGATGAGGACATCAAATACCGAATTCGCTAAATAATACAAAAATACGCTATACCCTTCACCTATGTTAAAATCAACAACAAATTTTGCCCAGCCATCACATAACATAGCGTCCCCATTCTCCATGGTTATCTTCACAAACCAAGTACATTTACTTGGACTAACAAGCTTGCAGTGACCAGCCAGCTCACTCCCAAAACATGCAACAAATTTCCTAGGTAATTTCTGCAGATAGTTTAATACACGCAAAAACAATTATGCCCAGACCAACGAGGCAACTCTAAGTACATACTACAGCATAAAAGATTGAAAATACTATAAACAGAAATAATACCACATAGACTTTCCACTGCCCCTCCAATAATAACATAAATCGAGAACTAGCTTTAATAGTGATTTCATGCTCGCGAGAAGTAGATCCCATCCTCCTACTCCAAAAAGAAATAAACAACATCAATCCATTAAATAAGAACAAATGCAATCCTAACTAAACAAAAAATTACCTCAGTACAACACACTCTATACATCACCTCAAATTCAAAAAATCCTTATGACAAAGAACCAACAATATCAATATTGTCCTTTCTATCGAATGCAAATCTCCTCATATTTAATTTAGATAATCAAGTCAATAATAGCATACCACCAATTTTTCTACGTGTAGATTTGCTTTCGATTAATAAAACCTCAGCAGTTATCAATACTTGCAACAACCAAGCATGGCTACAATATTTCATAGCATATCAACCTTTTTGATGAGATAGCAAAATACAAGCAGCATATTACAACATATTAATAAAAGGTACCGTTTAAAGATTCAACCAAAACTTTCAGACAATTCACGAGCACAGGTATACGACGAACAATGCTCTCAAAATTTGTTTTCCATATAACACAAAGAGAGAAAATAGTGATTGACAAGTATAAGGAAAAAAATACATTAAAGGGTTAACATACATTAATGAAAGCCTTCAACGTATTTTTTCACAAACCTAGGGTTACCATTATTCTACCCCTTTGACTTATATGAAAACGAGGTTCCGGGAGCATTGGTCATCGTTCTGTACATAACACATAGAGAAGAAATAATGGATTTCTGGTATAGGAAAAGAATACATTAAAGGCCTGAAATATATTCATGGAAACCTTTAATGTTTTTTCCACAAAGATAAAATTCCCATTATTTTCTCTCTTCCACAAATGTGCAGCCCAAGATTTGGGAGCATTGGTCATCGCATAACTATGCTCGTGAGCCATTTGAAAATTTCAGTTGAATCTTTAGACGGGACCTTTTATCAATATGCTATAATATACTACTTGANGTGAGCCATTTGAAAATTTCAGTTGAAACTTTAGACGGGGCCTTTTATCAATATGCTATAATATACTACTTGAACTCTACTATCTCATCAGCAAGTTTAATATGCTACAAAATTCTATAGTCTTGCTTGGTCTTTGCAAATTAAGATGACTGTTGANTCTTTGCAAATTAAGATGACTGCTGAGGATTTATCAATCGAAAGCAATTCTACACGAAGAAAAATTACTGATAGGCTATTCCTGACCTACTCATCTAAATTAAATAGGAGAAGATTTGCATTCGATGGAAAGGATAATATTTTCATTATTATTCCTTTACCACAAGATTTTTTGAGGTTTACTATAATATAATTACAGTCACTTAGGTTATGGTAATTTGTTCTTTCTTTAGTGTCATCTAGAAGTATGATTTGAAGAAAATAGGGCCTAATAGTAATGGTTGCTCATATGTTGGTACTAGCAACCCTAATGACCCTACAAAGAAATCTAACCATTATTCTTTAGCACAAAAAGTTGTTAAAATCGAGCTAATTACTATTGCACGATTCTCATGCAACCAACTGCTTTATCTTCTAATGCACAAAACACAAATGAACTTCAAAATATTTTAAGAGTACTTAATACCATATTAGGCTCAATTATCAAAAGCATATAGAAGATCGCATATCATTAACAAAACTCTTCCGTTCCTTACTTTTAGTTATTATATGCATGGAATGCCTTTTACTTACACATTAATTCTTCAACAGTGACCCAAGGAACCTCTTTCAAATTGATAAAGGTTAACACAGCCTAATGAAATTAAAACAATCATTTTAAACTAAAGACATTATAATGATCAACAATAATGCTAGATTATATAAATATCATTACAAAAATATTATACATATCTTAATGGACTATCATGTAAATATTATTAGGTATATCTTTGTAAACCCCGGCCACGTTATTAGCATAGTAGCAAAAATATACTCTCTAAATCAATAACAAGAAATCAAGGCAGATATTCTTTTCAGTAAGACAATTCAAAACCAATTACAGTTACAATTATTGATTTGCTATTAAATACAAAAATCCCACTATTTTTCTGTCCTACAATTAAACTAACAACTATAACATACCAAATAAAGGAATAAAAATCAGCTAACCATTGTTACATTAATAAGATTGAAAACCTAAACATAGGTCAATTAAAGACAATACAACAAACACACAAAAAACTTTAGAATCATAGTATATAGATATCACTAATAATCTGAAAATAAGTAGATCTTGAATGGTACACCAATGAAATGGAAAAAAACCTTACAGGGGAAGAGAAAAAACAGACATGCAACAATACAAATGTCTTTGTAAACCTTGCAAAAAAAGAGAGAGATATCAACCTAAATCAATCTTGATCATACGGAGTATATCAAATGAATCATAGAACATAAATAGTGTTTTCGTGTAGCACCTGTTATTGTTTTCTTCGGCACCCAGAAATCGCAAGCCCTAAACAAAATACACATTCAAATTTTACAAACTCTAATTAAAATCTTGAAACTACACAAATGGAATAAATCTGAGAAAGATAAAAGCAAATTCAAATCAAACCTCAAACAAAGACCAGTAATAGAAGATTAATGATCAAACAAATCAGCCCATGCAAATCACGAGACTCACTACCAACAATGGAGATGAGAAAAATTCGAGGAATACCAACGGCTTTACAGAGATCCAAAAGTCTGAAAGAGTTTATTTGGTGAAGAAATTGAATGACATGATAAATTGAAAAAGAAAGAAAAACAGAAACTTATGCTTGAACGTGTACTACAAGAAACCCTCACAGTAATATTCCTGTTTATTCCCAAGTTGGAACAACCAGAAAATTTTATTGACATTTAAATAGTTGACATTGTTAAACAAATCTATGAGTTTTGTCTATTTATTTATAAAAATAAAAGATTTAATCATGATAAATTTGCATGCATAGTATATAGAAAACTCTCACAATAATTTACTTATTTATTGCAATAGTTGACCAATCATAAAATTTTATTATTATATAAAAAATAAATATTATTAAACATATTGGACATACTTTATATGCTATTTTGAAAAAATTTAATCATGATAGATTTGACAATTTAATAGTATATATAACTATTAAACAAACTAATAATTAGTATATATCATATTATCAACGTAAGGCCAAATTAGAATCATGTGTATTACCAAAATCAAATATATGTCCATTACACTCAAATTATACCGAAAATCATCGACTATGAATCGTATAAGCCTAAACAATATAATCACAAACATAATGCGCACGGTGTCACAACTAGTATATATATAGATATGATAAGGAAAGGAAACCAACTCTCATAAACACTAATAGGAAACAAACCATCCAAATTAAATGGAGGGACATACAAAAGCTTAGGAAACTAATAAAAGAAAAGAGAGCACAGAAAGAACATAGTACTCTCCGCCACTGGTATCCGAAATATCTTCACGTAACTCTTAGCAAAGGACAAGGCAAACCACGCTCTTATACTAAACGCTCTCCAAATTCTTCATGTAATATCAAGATCCCAAGCTTGAACCACCATAGATACATCTGCCATAAGAACCTAGACTAGATAGAGGGTACTAAAACACGAAACAAAGACAAATCAAATTGTCTTGTTTGTATGAAATCAAACAAGTACCACTCATCTTTAACCAACAAAAGATGATCAAAAGTATTCAAAGTGACAACAGAGTGCTAAAACACTTCTCAGTAAACCAAGTGACATCATATCTAAGGTCGCTAACCGATTAAAGACTACAACCTTCTTTCAATCAAGACTAACTATGATGATGAATAACCAGATTTGAAAGTGAACTACAATTTTGCTAAAACAAACACCCTTCTATGAGGGAGCCAAAAATAATTTATTTTGACATAGTTTGGAGAAGAAAATTCTTTAGTTGACCATATTTCTTTATAGAAATTCTTTCTGATTATACACGAAATGTTTTTTTAACAAGGAATGACGAATTTCATTAATGAATAGTCATACAGTATTTACATCGAGTATATAAATTAATAAAATATAATATGTAGAAACAAGTTTTACATCTAAAACAATTAAATAAAAGCATACTCAAGTTTGCTTGAATATTTTTTTTAAATGTTCAATGTTCATTTTTGATTTTATGCAAAAAGTATATGGGGTGCCAAATAGGGGTGCGCACAATTGGGTACACGGTCTTTTTACCTGGACTCGACTACTCCTAGTACTAGACGGGTACCCAAATCTAGACCAAATCCCGGTTGTACCGGGTACTAGATTACCCGATCCTAGTACTGATTCCGGCCAAAATCGGGTCCAATACCAGGCACCTGTTGTAATTTTTTGCATAAAGTTTTTTTTTTTGGTAAAGTATTTTAAACACAGTTTAATACTATAATATCATGTTTCTTTTGAAAAATAAATTAAAAGAGCTAACATCAAATATAATATTATAATTTAGGTTATATTACTTATATGTATAATGTCGAAAAACATTAAAATTAGAGAAATTAAATAAGGGAAATACCACTTAAAACCGGGTGCAACTGAGTACCCATCAGGTATTGGGTCCATAATTGTCTGATACTGGTCCCTGTAATAACCAGGTAGTTATTTTGAGACCCGACACCGAACCCAATACAACCGAACTGGACCCAATACAACTGAAACTGAGTCTTTACACATTGGATCCAAACCGAGACTGGGTCCAACAGCGCCACCCAATTCTGATGCTCACTCCTAGTGCCAAATAGGTTATTGAAAAGGGAGACATAGGTGGATTATTGGGAATGGGAAGTAAATTAACATTTGGAGTTATCCATGGGTAAATAAATGTAGTAGGAGGTGGATGGAATGTATCATTTGTGCAAGAATTGTTCATTTCCTTTCGAACTGGAGATAATTAACCTAGCCTTGCCAACTTAGAAGTTAGAACTTAAACTTGTTTGTTTATAATTTCTCCACAAGTGGAGGTGCTCTAAAGCTCTTTCTACATCATACAATGATACAACCAAGTAAAGAAGAGGGAGGAACTAGTAAGTAAGACGTCAACTATATGGCTCATGAGGTATAGGATTCACTGGAAAACGCAACAAATTGTATGACCTAAACAAACAGATTGTGAGTGAAATAGCAAATACTACTTCAAAACACAACACCATTATTTAAAGAGAATACCAAATTAAGATAATCAAACTACTCTATCTTGTCATTAGTATGGATAACTGTCGCAAGTAACAAAACACAACTGACCAATTCAGTTTAGATTTACTGATTTAACATTCAAATACTACGTAGAATTGACAAATGTTAAAATACTTTTGTTGACATTTTGACGTATAACAACACTCCAAACATATCAAACTGCAAATAAGATGTTAAATAACTAAAGAAAAGGTAATACATTTCAAACTGAGTATCAGGATAATCAAACATCTTTATCTCAGTCAATACATAACATCCACAAGACATTTTAGCTGCAAAAAAGGCACTATGCTAACAAAATATAACAAGGTCCACGGACTACCCTAGGCTTCCTTGTCAAATTTCAACACTATCACTTCACTTCCTTGCTTTCTTGGCCCTGTTAAAATTATTAAACCACAAATTAGACTCCTGTGCAAACCTTGAACAAGTCACCAGCATAACGAAACAAATTGTAAAATGGGCTTACTGTGTTGGCTTGGCAGCTGCTGGTGCTGCGGCAGCCTGTGCAGGTGCAGGTTCAGCACCACCTGGGCCCTGAAGAATTGCAGAAACAAGTTAAGTAAATTATCAATATGCCACTGAAACTAGCAGCCAGCGACTTCTAAAATACAACATGCAAGTTAAAAAGGAAAGGGAAGTTACCAGTGCCAAACGTTCCTCCCTCCTGGCAAGTTTCCTTTCCCTGCTAGCCTTGTTTTTAGCACGCTTAGCCTCAAATTGGTCAGACAATGTCTTGTCTCTAGCCTTCTCCGCCTTAGTTTTGTGGATACTCTCCATAAGTACCCTCTTGTTTTTGAAGACATTACCCTTGACCTTCATGTACATGTCGTGGTACATATGCTTGTCAATCTTCTTCGACTCTCTGTACTTACGAAGCAACCTCCTGAGAACCCTCATCCTCCTCATCCACAAGATTTTGGTTGGAAGCCTGGCCTCCCTGGTACCCTTACGCTTACCTAAAATTTGATCAAATTGCAGCTCATTAACATTAAGATAACACCAGTATTACTAGATTGTTCTTTGTAATTTGAGGTTGAAATTATGATGCATAATATAACACTTCTACAGTTTCAAATATAACAGCTACTGTCAAAACAGCGCATTAGTTAGCAAGATACATTTAAAAATGATATACAACCAAACTAATTCACTGCAAAATTACAACACTAAAAAGATAATCAAGTTCAGTGACATACCGTATCCAGAATGACGACCCTTCCTCTTGGCCTCCTTCATGCGGCGAGCACGAGACCTAGAGTGAATCTTAGTTGGCTTCCTGATAATGAAACCATCCTTGACCAGCTTTCTAATGTTTTGACCTACACATTTCAATTCAACATTAATCAACTGCTTTGTTTGAACAAACAACATCAACATTTACAAAGCGAAACAAAAAAATCATTAGAGAAAGACCTAAAGGTAAACAAATCATTCTAACATCAGCGTTAGTTCTCCTGACATGAGAGGTGAAAGTTTGTTCAATTGTACCCATACGATACAACGCCACATATCTCTGGATGACAGCAACATTACGATAGTTCGTACTCGAATACGATTGACAGCAGCAAACACAGCAGAAATTACATCATTCCATAATCAGCAACAACATAACCCTAACTTACATTAATTAAATCAATCAAACTTGATAATTCATAGATTCACAAACTAATAACCATTTAATCAACTATAATAATAATAATAATAATCCATAAAATTAATCAACAAACGCAGTAAAACACCATCGCAAAATTCAATCGCAGAAGAAAAACGAAAACTCGAACAAAAATGAAGAATTAGATTACTTTAACCTTACGAAAACTGCATACAATATCAAATCATTCATTTCTAACTCAAACACCACATAAATCTCACGTCAAAAAAGATTAATCGCCATAAAATGGAAGAAATCAGTTACAATAACTGCAACATCAAATCATACAATAATAATTCAAACAACAATCAAAAATCTTAACAACAACAAACAAAAACACAAAAAAAAAATAGAAAAATCAGCGATTAAAGAAAGATAAGAGAAAGAAGAAGAAGAACATACGAGAGTTAGCCATGGAGATTTCATTGCCTTCATTAGGATCAAGCCAAACCTTGCCACGACCACACTTGAGAATATCGGCGGCAAGCCGTTTCTGAAGCTTCAAAGACACCATTTTTTTAGATTGCTTTCTCTCTCCTCACTATTTCCTCTCTCTTCAACCAGTGAGCTGCGAGAAAGATGAGAAATGACGGAGAGAAGGTTTTTATACCGCCTCTATTTTTGCATCTAGGGTTTGGGATTTAGGGGTTTTGGTTTTTCGGTTTTGGGCTGGGCTTTTTTATTGCGGTTTTGTTATAAGGTTTAATGGGTTGATGTTTGCTTTTAGGCCCAATTCAAAATAAGTGGTTAGAGTGTGTAGTGTTTTGAATTTTGATGATGGTGGAAAATGAATATAGATTAATGATGTAAGATTGCACTTGTAATGAAGAATAATTTTTCAATTAATTGTGATACTATTACAAAATTTGATGATTTGATAATGTTCTATACATTAATTTAGTGGATCAAATCATGCACATATAGAATTAAATGGTTAATTTTTTACGCTAGTAAATATTGTTGTTTAAGAGAGTCCATATTTTCATGCCATTATAAATAAGATTAATATAAAGTAAAGTAAGCACAAAATGACACAAAAGATTTGGCTCCACGGATTTTTCACTATAAGAAACAAGTAAATTAAATTAAAGCTAGATAAAAAGTCACATAATCATCACGGCACTTACTTGGTTAATGTCAAAAAAATAAGTCAACTCACCGAATTTCGATCCAACAACAAATAATAATTACTACCTACTAGGTATTTTTTTTGAAATATATAACAAATAGTTTGTCACAAATAAAAGCGAAAAAATGAAAGAAAAAAAGTTATATAGTTACATGACTTGATTAATGCCCTCTAAATAAGTCACTTTATATTACCCAATTCCAACAACAAGTAATTCCTCAAAACTAAATAATTCCAGTATTTGTTATTTCTCCTAATCTCAGTCCAATTATCAAGTTTATATTTAGTTTGGCTTAGGTGATAGACTTCTAGTTAGTTAACTAGTAAATACTAAATAGGCTGCATGCAGTCAGTCTAATGCCCAAAAGTTCAATCTACAATCTTTAATTTGTGAAGTTGCAGGCATTAACCAAAATAGCAAATTAATAGGTCATGAAAGACTAAAGATACTATTGCAAATTCTACAAATTTGAAGCTGACGTCAACAATATTATTAAACATTATTCAGATACATATTAATATTAATATATATGATCATCAACTGATTGACAAACAGAAACTAAAACTTGTTCTAACAACCAACTATACATTATTGACTTAAGCCTCTATCAAAGGTATGATTACATTGCGCTTGCCGTCGGTCCATGTGATTGAACCCATAGCTTTACCTTCCTTTGAATTACCATCACCTTTCACTGACTTAACCTTAACATAGAATTTTTGTTTATCCCCTTTAGCCTTGAAACTCAGTTTAGATGGACTAACAGTCAGACTAATTCCTTTAGGACTTATAATCTTTGCTTCATAAGTTGACGGTTTAGAATCCACATTAGTTAAAGTTCTTACAATATCCTGACCTTCTAACTCAGATGCCAAAATTATTGCAGGGTAATTAAGATTCCACAGTTTAATACCCTTGCCACAACTAACTGATTTTTTAGCTATGATCTGTATTTCGGTCTTGTTATAGTTGGATGCACAAAGAAATTCAATGTAATCTTCCTCATTTATGTCAAACACTAATCCTGGATTGTTTGCCTTTTCTGGATTAACATGTCCTGCACCTGTGTCATAATAAGTGATCTTGGGGGCCTCAGTTTCTGTGCTTTGTGGTGTCTTGGGCTCATGATGGAATCCTAAATATGCCGTGGTCATTAAAGCAGACCTGATCATTGCCGGAGTCCAGTCTGGGTGAGCTCCCTTAAGCAAGGCAGATATACCCGAGACATGTGGACATGCCATGGATGTACCTGCGGGTGCAGTAAGATCAAAAATAAGATAAAATCAATTTACACTAGCATTTTCCTGGTTCAAATTAATCATATATTTTTCAATCACATCTACGTAGTATTTTTTTTTTTTTTTTTTTTTAAAGTTGATCAAGTACCTGTCAAGATATTAAAGTCGGATCTCCTTGGGTCATCTTCCAATCTAGTAGGCGATAAGTTACTAGGCCAACCAGCTAGGATGTTTTTTCCTGGTGCAATAATGTCCGGCTTGAGAACATACTTGGATTGAGTATTTGGGCCGCGTGATGAAAAACAAGCCACGATTGGGGCAGGTTCATCGCCTATATGAGTCCCTTCAAAAACAATGGTGCCTTGTATCTTAGGATGTGAATCAATGTAGGCTAACAATGTCTCAGTCGTATCAAAAGTAAGGGTTAATCCAGGATACAAAAAGGGGTCACTTTTTATTGTCTCGTTTGGTATTGAAGGATCATCTGAGCCAACAATCACGCCTACCCCACCTGCCCTATTCACCTCCAATCCTTTGCTAACTCCACCACCCATCCCCGGCAAGCAAATTACTATTTTACCCTTTACGTCGTTTTTGTCTAGTGAGCCTGGCATGCAATGTATGGTAGAGATGTTATTGGTAACGTGTACTACAGGGAAGGTTTTATTTCTTGGTAATGGTTTCCCGGTGTAAAGAGAAGTACCGTTTATAACGACACCGTTGTCGAGGATGACTTTGACAGGAAATGTTCTGTCAATGGTACCTGCCCCAACGGTGGTGATCCATGGAGCAAGATTGGACAATGTTTCTGAGGTTGGTCCTGAATTACCTGCTGCCGCCGAAAAAACAACTCCTCTTTGTAACGCTCCGAACGCCCCAATGGATATCTCGTTTGCGCTGTAATGACTGTCTCCACCACCTATAGAAAGGGATATGACATCCACCCCGTCCTCCACTGCTTTGTCGATGCCGGCTAACACGTCTGCCCCGCTGCACCCCATCCTCCCACACACCTTGTAAATAGCCAGCCTTGCATTGGGGGCAATGCCAGTAGCTTCTCCTTTAGCATACCCGAAAAATGACGAATTCCCACGGATTCGGCCAGCTACTGTGGATGCAGTGTGGGTCCCGTGCCCCTCTTCGTCCCTAGCGGATATGGGTTCGTCGGGTGCTGCGTCGCTGAAAAGGTGTCTTACGCCTACTATTTTCTTGTTGCATGGTGGGAAGTTCTCCCCTCCATCACATACTCCCTTGAAGTGGGCTGGCACCGCGCCTAACCCCTCATCGCTGAAGCTAGGGTTCTCGGGCCAGACACCCGTGTCAACAACTCCAACCACGACATTGGAGCCCAAGTCAGAGTCTTTTAGTAGGCCCGTTGGGTTATGGTAGGTGTTAAGGTCAAGGAAGTGGGGTGATCTTGTAGTAAGGAGTTGGTAGGTTTGGTCTTTGAAGACCCCAATGACTTCAGCTTGGGCTTTTAATGAGTTCACTTGATCAGGCCTAAGACGGGCCGAGAACCCGTGGTAGACAGTATTGTAAACATGAAGCAAGGATTCATTAGAATTGGTATTGGCTTTGCTAAGAATGAACTTGTACCAATCCTCTATGTTGGCATAATTGGAAGATTTGAGATTGTTTTGGATGCTAACAATGTAAGTTTGTAGTCCTTGATGACATTGAACGTGAGTCTTAGCTGTTGCTAAGAAGAGAAAGAGTGCAAGAAAATAAGTTGAGTAAACAAAAGTCATGTTTAGAGAAAGATTATTAGTTTTACAATGGAAGAAGAGTTTTATGTGAATGAATAATGTAATGAATGATGATGGAATTTGATGCTTTAATTTCAAACCTTTATATAGTGTTTAGAGAATTTGGCCTGTACCGATTTTTTAAAAGGTCATTTCTTTTGTTTTTAAGTAAATACTATGTATATCAAAGATCGAAAATACTAATGTAGATATAAAAAGTTTGTAATATATCATTTTAATCGTATATATTTATTTATAGACAATGAAAAAATTAATATGAGTAGTGATCAATGATGTGCTTTGAAAACCGTAAACAACAACAAATGTTGCACTTTTTCGACGCTTGATTTCTATTTTAGGATTAGTGTCAAATGAATCTTCCATGTTTTATTGCATTAATGTTGTTTGAAGCAGAATGCATATGTGAAGGAAGTATCTTCATCTTAGCTACTTAAGTGTAATCAACCACATTTAGAAATAATGAAACTTCAGTAGCACCTTCGTCGACTCCCATATACCAAATAAAGATTCTTATTGTCTTACTGCGTATTGATCAAATTTTTGATGTAGAGAATTTACTCCTCTTAGTAATCCATGGTATACTATGCAAGTAATCTAACTAATGGTATGTAATGACTATGTCATCATTATATAATGCTAAGTTGCTAATAAATCATTTTAAGGCCATATTCAATTTGTTTGATATGACTAGTACTAATAGATGTTGTTAGAAGCACAATTTGTACCTAATCGGATAATATAGTAAGGGTCTGTTTACTTCATATTAAAATCTGTTCAGTTCGATTCAGTTCAGCTCCGTTTAATTCAGCTCTTCTTTTATTTTGCTATTCATTTATCCTTCATAAAAAAAACTTTTAGTTCAGTTCAATTCAGCTCCAATCATTTCAGGTCAGATGTTTTCAGTTAAAGTAAACAGGCCCTAAATATAGATAATTTTGAGGGACACTAATAGTACATGCATACAAATGCTATGGACATGTGTACCATGCAATAGTATTTGTATACACTCATATACTACGCCTCAAAATTGTATGGGTATATAATTGACATATTGAATTGCATTTAACAATTGGATAATAGAGTTTTCCCCATCTTATTTGATCTTGAATGCATAATTGCTAAGAAAAGTCGCTTAAACCTTAATCTTAGTGAAGTATCTAAGAAACTGTTTTTTATGTAATATATATAATCAATATATAAAAAATGACTTCTTCACAGGGTACCTCTAAGATTTACTAGATTGCATGGAGTACCCGGCCCCTATAGTTTAAAAAATGCATCGTATATCCTTATTAAGTTTAATTTGATTATGCACCAAATGTCTTCTGTTAGATTTCCATCAATTAAATCTTATAAATCTGTTAGATTTCATGGTAGTGTGGTTGTTGTGGCCGAAGCGGCGGTGAAGTGTAGTGGTGGTGATAGCTAATCCCTTCAATTAAATCTTACTAAAATTTTTACAATAATTATTAAGTAAGTAGTAAAGTTTTTAGCTTAATAATTTTTTAATTAAGGGCATTATAGTAATTTCACAATAATTATTGAGGAAATGATGAAAGTTGTATCTATATAAAATATTAAAAGGCGTTTCGGACAATATAAACCGCCATGTAATCTCCTCGCCTTTCACCTGCATTGCTCCACGTGTATAAGTTATTTCCAACTTAGGATTGAACCCATGACCTTTCTTATATAATCCAAGTCAATTACCAACTCACCCAAGTATTTTTAATGCATAATAGATTATTTTTAATACATATATATATATATATATATATTGTTCTCAAACAATGCTTTAACTATTTCTCTCATCATTTAAAAAAGGCGTTTGAGACAATGTATGTGCGCCATATAAGCCCCCTCAATCCTCACCTTGCGCCATGTATGCAAGGTACTTAATTTATACCCAACCATTGCGCCATATACGTAAGATAAATAAGTTATATCCATTTATTCAACCAAAAATATAATATTAACAAAAATCGAATCTAAGACCTATGTGAGGATATTCAACACAATTATCAACTCAGCCAGATGTTTTTGGTATTCTTTGCCCAATTTTTTAAATATATAGTTTTAATA
Source organism: Suaeda aralocaspica (assembly GCA_016808085.1). Lineage (NCBI taxonomy): Eukaryota > Viridiplantae > Streptophyta > Magnoliopsida > Caryophyllales > Amaranthaceae > Suaeda > Suaeda aralocaspica. The sequence goes on along the minus strand of PYUH01000873.1, from coordinate 90,256 downwards.
GTAAATTTAAAATAATAATAACAAATAACTAACTAAGCCCTGTAAAAATCAAACGTGACATACTAAGATAGCACCTTAATTGCCTTTCTCATTGTTACACGTATATTAGACATGTTGCCCGAGGCTACGCTTGGGCGGAAAAACTAGTTACTGACCAAAAAAAAAAATTGAAGGCATTTGGTGTATAATCAAAACTTAATAAGTGTATATCGTGTGTTGTTTAAACTATAGGGGTACTTTGTGCAACCTAGTAAATCTCAGAAGTACTCGGTGAAAAAGTCAATAAAAAAAATGTAAGATACTGTAACATTTTTTCATATATTTAACCAAGTAAATCCTTATATTTTGGATCAATGGACTCTAGGAACATAAGATTCAATGATTCATAGAGGAAATCACATTGAATAAATTGCCTTAAGCAAAGAGTGTTTTCATGGAAGTTCAGTAATCATTTAATCAATGAAGCCGTTATGTACTTAGGGTGTGTTTGGTATAGGACTTTAGAGGACAAGTAACGGATTCAAACAACAAATTCCCTTACAATGTGTTTGGTTGAAGGAGGAGGTAACAGAAACCATTATCTATAGGTAACTGTTACCCTTACACTGTTTCCGGTGTCAATGTTGAGGAAACAAAATCTGTTACCTTCCTTAAACATAAAACGCTACTAATCTCTCTCTTTCTTCTTCCCATCAACCTCCACCACTTCTCTTCTTCTTCCTTAGATCAAATCTTCAAAAATTTCACAAATTTGATCTTTCAAAACTCCAGAAATCATTCATTTTAATCAATTAAAACCCTAGATCTCCACATTCACATATTTATTTATATCTCAAAAAAAAAAAAACATTTTTGTTGCATTTTTACTCTTGTAAATTTGAATTTGGTGAGAAATAAGGTTGAAGGCTGAAGTCAACATCAATGGTGGAGGAAATTTGAGGGTTGAATTAGAATAAAGTGATGTGAAGATAGCACATTGATGTAAAAATTATTAGGGATTTTGAGTGGCGAAAATGGTTATTTGGAGGCAAACAAAGTGCAATGTGAGGAAGAAGTAAGGGATTTTCAAAGATTGGGCTTCGATGCTAAAAAATGTTTGTTGTTGCAATTGTTGCCAATATGATAGATGTTTCATACTAGTTTGATTGATTTAGTTCTGTGAAATGTTAGTTGATGAAGTTTGAGTTTTCCATTTCCGTAGAACCAAACAAGTAATAAGGGTAACACTTTAGAATACCCTTTCTTCTCTTAAACCATTTCCAATCCGTTTCATTTTTTAATTTCATACCAAACACTCCCTTACATAGGAACCATTAGTAGTAATTTTGAGACATGACGCTTGTAGCCTTGTAGGTTACTGAAATGTGCAATTACTCCTACGTCATTATCATCTGCTAAAAAATTGAATTTCTACTTGAATATAAACTATATGATCGATCATTTTTTGGATTATTTAAATTGAAGATGAACTAATAGTTGAATAAGTTCACTAATGATCTAATAATTGTTATTATGGATATCATGATCATGGTTGTAGGATCCAAACTCGATCATGATAAACACCCCCGTAAGGGTTTGGGTCCTAGGGTAAATAAAAAGTTTGAGTTTGGTCCCAATAATCGAGACCCTAATCCGCCCCATAGATGTGACCTAGATACATGTTTTAGTATGTTACTACTTACTAGCTCGTTAGTCTAAAATTTTTTATTCTTTTTTTCTTTAATCTGTTAATCATATCTGATTGAACCTTTATTTTCAATCTTAAGCTACTACAAATTTTTTTTTCGTATTTGAATTTTTTTCTTTTTTAAGTTTATAAATTACGATGTAATGAGTTTGATACCATCTAATTTAATGGTTTATATCATAATTTATAATGACTCCATGAACTTTATTTATTATCTTATTTAAATTATAATTTAAAATAAGATAAAAATGCTTAGTAACTTAGACTCTTTTACTGACCCATCAAACCCGCTAGATAGAGGGTTTAGGTTTGGTCTTGATTTCTTGGACCCAACGTGTTGGGGTACACTCCAAAAATACGGGTCCAGACCCGAACCCACACAAGAAAGTCTTCTATTTGCGAAATCTTTCCAACTGATCTTAAATCTCGTCACAAATTTTGGTTGTTTGAGTGATTTTTGTTGTTTTTTTTGGTGAATTTTGGTTTTGTTTCGCATGGTTTTTAATAGTGGTGAGATGGGGAGGTGGTTGTGACTATGAAGGGTGGATCTGGTGGCGAGTAAGGGGTTAGGTGGTGGGTGAGGTGCTTAGTTGTTGTAAGTGGCGAGGTGGTGGGGTGTTATGGTGTAGTCTAGGGTAATGGTTGGGTGGCATTTGTAGTCTCACCGCCGCTTTTTTTTTTATTTGTTGGTGATTATTTTCCGACGGATATTCTGTCGGAACTTACTTTGACTTTAAAATTCGGTTGAAATTATGTCTAAAAATGTTTGGGAAAATTGACAAAAAAAAAATCCCACCTTTGGGGGATCTGCCAGAAAAAACCCACCTATGTTTTATTCTACAACAAACCCATCTAATGCTCCCATCTTCCCCTAAAAGACCCTATGACCTGCAACATGGTTCACAAGTACACCAGTGATTCGATTCCGTTTGAAGTTGTTTGGTTCGCAATTTTTTCACTTGTTTCCTTATATGGTAGTTTCCCTTTCCTCCATCTTTCTCCCTTCTCTTCCCGTCACCTCCCTCCCTACCATTAATCCATCATCCTTCATCAACCCATTATATCCTCCATCTCCATCACCGCTGCCACTGAAAACCACAATCTCCCAAATAAACCTACCACTCGAACCCACCAACACCCATTCAAACCCACCACCACCAAAAACATACCATTACTAATCCTCCATCTTCCTCTTCATTCCACTCAAACCCACCAACACCCATTCAAACCCACCACCACCAAAAACATACCATTACTAATCCTCCATCTTCCTCTTCATTCCATCCCTTAACGAAATTAAACCCCTCAAACCCCTTAATTAAAAAAAAATCAAATCTGAAAAAAAAAATCATAATAAAGTTGGTGGAGTGGTAGTGAAAGAGGAGGTATGCCAATAATTTTATGGTGGGTGAGGGGCAGTTTCGCGAGGGGAAGGTTTTTTTTTTTTTTTTAATTGTGGTGGAAGGGTTCAATCTTTGGTGGGAGGTTTGGGTGGTTTGGTGAGGGCGAGTTTCATGGTGGGTGAGGGGTGGTTTCGTGAGGATGAGGGTTTTTTCGTGGTGGGTGAGGATTTTTTTCATGGTGGAAGGGGTCGGTTTTGGTGAGGGGTTTGGGTGGTGGGTGGTTTCGTGGTGAGCAGATTTGGTTTAGTGGTAGGTGTCTGGGTGGGGGTGACTTCGTGGGAGGGTGTGGGTCGTAGGTGGCGATAGTGGTGGTCGTGTTTAGCAAGGGCGGTGGTGGTAGTTTTTAGAATCTATGTATTTTTTTTATATATATAAATAATTTGCTAATAAACCCAATTAACCTGCAACTAACCTGTAGTAGCCGGTCATTTTTTATGAGGGTATGTTTAGGGAAGATGAGGGTATTAAATGGGTTTGTTGTAGGATAAAACATAGGTGAGTTTTTTTCTGGCGGATCACCCAAAGGTGGGTTTTTTTTGTCAATTTTCCCAAAATGTTTCGAACGGAAATTTAGTTGGAAAATGTTTATTTTCTAAGGACTTAATTTTCGACAGACAATTTACAACGGAATTCCGTCGGAAACGTAATTTCCGACGGATTACGTCCGTCGCAAATGAGGTTTTTTCTTGTAATGCTCATGACCGTCCCTAATTGTAACAAAATGAATTTAAAGTTATATGAACTAAAAATTAATTGTACAAATTTGAATAAATGGCAATAGATTTGAACTTAAATGATGTGCTCCTAAACTAAATTGAATTACAATCAAAAGCAACCTGTATTAAAGTGACCCAAATCTAGATTTTTTTTGGTTGTGTCAGGCTCATGTCGAGTTTTAAAAAGTAAAGTCCATTGCACATTTGGAACCATGTTTTCTATTGGGACCGTGTGTGCCAATATATGTGTCACGTCAAGTTGTCAGCCCATCATTTTTGCCACAAAAAGTTTAAATAGTTGGTTCTCAGTGATGTCCCATAGACCATAAACGTGCCTCTCGTGATGTGTCAAGCCAATTGCGAGCTCATATTGGTTTGGGCTGAACTCTTGTCATGCAGAGTTGGTCCTTCTGCTAGCCAACCTTATTACCATATCCGATTTTTGATGGAACTTGAAAGTTGAAACTAGTAGAACATCAATAATGACAATAACAAATAGTATTCATAATACCATTACTACAACAACAACAAAAAAATTGAGTATATACTTCCATCCAAACTAACCAATGATATACTCCGTAAATTAAAAAAAAAAAAAAAAGTTAAGTTCTCCTTTGCCTTTAATAATTTTAGGTGTTTGCAAAGGCACCTATTCAATCTCTTGTAAACGAGAGTGAGCTCCAATCAACTAAGATATTCTCTTCCCTGTTAAACTTAATTTGTGTCTCTACCCAACGGATCCAAACCGAATTCGGGTTCAATACCAGGTACCTAAAATTGTTGCTAACCTTCTACACGACACAACTATTTATTGTTTTTGCACATTCTCTAGATAAGTTTAGTAATTTTAGTTATTAGTGTAACATGAATTAAGGAGGTCAATGGGGTGAGTCTTGCTGCCTAGACCTGACCCAGACCCGGTTTTTGGTGGTGCATCGAGACCCGATGGGTCCGAAAAATCAAGACCATAAATGGCTCCAAGTGTCAATACCCTTTGGTTAATCAATTTAATCTCTACCTTTTAAGCTATAATTATAAGACACAAGATAAGTTCATGAATCATAGCAAAAAGTCTATATAACTTGATACAACATAAGGGCCTATTTACTTCAGCTTAAAATGAGTTCAGTTCAATTCAGCTCCGTTCAGCTCAGTTCATTTCAACTCTTCTTCTATTTTGCTATTCATTATTTCATTAATCCTTCATAAAAAACTTTCAGTTCAGTTCAGCTCCATTCAATCCGGTTCAACTGTTTTCAATTGAAGTAAACAGACCCTAAGTATATAATCACAATAAGATATTAATCAAAAAAATATTGCAATTACTTATGAATCAAAAATATTGTATTCAATTATATATACAGTAAAATTTCCATCAAAAAAAAAATTATGCAATATAATTAAGATAAAATTCGCTAATAATTTAAGTCCAATCTCATTATAATTGAGTTGATTCAATTTTGTTATATATAAAAAAACTATTAGATGCATCTAAAAAAATAGAGGGAGTATATTTTAATATTAGACGTTTTAATGAGGCGGAATTGAGTCTCAAATATGTGGGTCCACGCCAATGTCTCGATCCCAATTATTTGTCCCTAGACCCACACTCGTTCCAAACTCATTGGGTCTCAAAAAATTGGACTCAAACTATTATATATGGGATGGGCGGATGGGTCCTAGACCCATGACCTTCCTAGGGTCTGTTTAATTCAGCTTAAAATCAGTTCAGCTCTTCTTTTATTTTGCTATTCATTAATCTTTCATAAAAAAAAATTCAGTTCATTTCAATTCAATTCAATTGTTTTCAGTTGAAGTAAACAATCCCCTAAGAACTATCAAATATCATATTGTCTTCTATGATCGTCAAAGACGTCAATTGGTCATATTATTTCGTAACTAAAGAATTGAAGTACTACAGAGGTGCAGTACATTAAACGTACACGTTTGACTAAAAGAAGACCTTCAAAGCTGTGAGCGCCCGCAAAAATGAAAACAATGAGCGCACCTGAAAACTCCTCATGCATTATCAGTAGCATTGATGTTTGCTTTCTAAACAAGTTGTTTAGTGTGAGTAATGTTTGTGCAAGTTGCCAATTTGCTATTTGCTTATATGCTTCCAAACGTACCGCGCGCATTCCTTTATTTGCTTGAGTACGTATATTCTTTTATTAATCAACTGGAGTATAATTTATATATATTAGTAATCACATTAACAAAAATTTAGAACCTTTGGGTGTTCTAAAAGATTTCAAGGTCCCATTAATCAAATTTAAGAATCAACATAGTACTTTTATTATACCATCTCTGTTTTGAAACAAAATACAACTATTATATTATGTTTTTTCTTTACTTTATACTATCAAATTGTTACATTTTATTTGAAACGTAGATAGTATTATAATGTATACAAATATCAAGAAATTAGCTACTCTATGATATAATCAATTGGTGAAAGAATTTTATGAAGTAAATTTAACTAAGTTGCAAATTCTAAGCAATTGATGAAAGAACTTTATGAAATAAATTTAGTTGCTAATTATTTTAAATAATAGGGTTTTTCTAATTTGTACCCATGTAATTTTACGTTTTCTCAACTATGCCCGTTGTTTTAAAAAATTCTTAATTATACCTTTAAACTTATACATAATTCTAAGTCATACCCTTTGTAGTTAATATGTCATTCTAAATTTCATTATTTTTGTTTACATTATCCTTTTTTCGAATTTTTCTAAGATACATATTTAATTGCATTGACTTAAATATATATTTAGGAAATAAATTAAAACAAAACATATAAAAATTTTAACGGGACGTTAATAACAAAGGGTGTAGCTTAGACAATTAAGTGAATTTAAGTGTACCGTTGAGAATTTGGAAAAGTTTAGGATACAACTTAGAAAATGAAAAAGTTGAAGGGTACCCCTTTAAAAAACCCTAAATAATAAATTAACAAGGAAGTAGAAACCAGGTTTGAAGGATTTTAGGTTTGCGATCGAGCTAGCATGAGTTTGAAATGAGAAATGAAATAAAGGTAGTATGACATTAATTAGAACTTATGTATGCTCTTTTGATTTAAGTTTCGTAGAATGTATTTTAAGAAAGAGTGCTTTGATTCATACTATAGTACTTATGTTTGACTTTTGTTTTGGATTGATAATAACTTTAAGTTAGGGCTTGTTTACTTCAGCTGAAAACAACTGAACTGAATTGAGCTGAATTGAAGTGAATTGAAAGTTTTTTATGAAGAATTAAAGAATAGCAAATTAAAAGAAGAGTTGAATTGAACTGAGCCGAGTTGAACTGAACTGAACTGATTTAAACAGACCCTTATAATGAGTATTTTTCTTTTACATATGATTGATCACAAAGAGACAAATTTACTTTTTTCATAACTTGTTTTATGATAGTATATATTATCTATTTTTGAACCTCAACCTAGTGAGTGTTTGAATCACATCATCTTCTCCATTCTGAGTAGAAGAACATGCCTAAGAAGTACGAGTAGCTCAAATGATAAATTTACAACTTATTAATCTAAACCATCTCTTTCTTTTTTGGAAAAATGAACTACTTATTGACCTTATTTAGTAATCGACTGCTAGTTATTGCCTGTTGGTTGATTTGTCTGGTTGGTATTGAATTACTAATTGTTAGCATATTTGAATTTTCGAATTTTCGAAACCTCCAAATCCTAACCGAAATGAGATCTTTGAATGTTAGCAGATATAAATGGTGACAGAAGAGGTGGGCCGAAGGTGGGGGTGGAGGTTTATTACCCTTTTCATAGTGGTTGTTTATTGTATTAAATCTCCTTAATGTTTGTTATTAAGCTACCCCTTTTTTTTCCTTTTTGTAATTACCATTAGCAAAAAATGCCTAGGAGAATGTGCCAAAAAAAGTTGCACAGTTGATGAACCGGATGCACCATATTAATGTATTTAGCTCATAATTTTATTTAATAAAAGGATAAAAAATACAAAATAAGTTTTATAATAAAATTGAGTAAATTTCATTGATGGTGAAAGTTATGAGATTGATTTGCTACAATTACAACATAAAAAATTAGGATTAGTATAAGGGGACTAATTTACCACATTCACGGTCACTTTACTATTAATTTAGATTAGTTAAAAAAGGTTTAACATGAATAACTAGTTAACCATACTCATATTTTTAAAGTTAACTATTTGTCTCAAGCATAATATTATATGCACCTAGAGACTCAAGATGTACCGATTACCAATTAGTATAGGAGACTATGAGAGTACTTTTTTTAGCGTATATTATGAATTTATGATGCGGAGTAACATCTAAAGCTTTAAAATTTTCGAAACTACACTCAGCAAAATTACAAACTTGATATAATTTGTTGATTAAATTAATATTTCAAGTTCCGTTACTAACATTCTAGAGCTACAAACACAAATAGCACAACAAAATGAACAAAATCACAACTTTTTTTTCTACCTCTTACACATTATTTAAGAAGAGAAAAAATGTCTAATAATTGCAAATAACGTGTAATAGAGATAGTAATTTTTATTTATTTTTTATTTTAGAATATTTAGTTAGCATACACTAATACACGTAAACATTATTAAACTGAAGGTAATCACCCTTTTACTAAATACAAGATTACAAGTAGTAATTTAATCAACTACAAATCTTCTTATGTTCAAGCATTAGCATTAAGAAAATCATCGAAACTCCAAAGATCCAAATTACTATTACTCTCTTGACAAGAAGCCAACGAAGGAGGAAGAACTGAAGTCATTGATTCACCTTGTAAATACGGAATTTCATAAAATTTCATGTAATTTTCATATGCATTTAAGTCTTCACACATTTTCTCCACTTCATTCTTCTCTTCTTTTTCCTCTTCAACTTTCACTTTCTCCTGATTAATCGAATTTGGAGCATCAAAAACAAATTTTGAGCAATACCCATTTGAATTCCCTTCATTTAAGATCAACCCTTTTGAAAAAAACTGCTGATTTTTGTTATTAATAATGGTGATTGAAGAAGATTCATCTTCATTTGGGAAATTAACTTTAGCTTTTTTACCACGAATTTTACGAGCTTCTTTGTCGTAAGCACGAGCAGCTTCCTCGGGAGTGGTGAAAGTACCAAGCCAAACCCGAACACCTTTTCCCGGGTCACGGATCTCCGCAGCCCATTTACCCCATGGTCGTTGTCGTATTCCTCTGTATTGACTCTTCCTCTGTTTTTTCTGACGTTGCTCACCACCTGTTCGATGAAATTACTCAGTAAAAAATTCACCATTTAACAGTAAAAAAAACTGTTGAAAGAGTAAAATAATAAAATATTTACCTGTAGAAGAAAGAGCAGTTTTTGGAGGGTTAGAAATTTGTTTGGTGAAATTATCAGACGTTGAGAAAAAAGCTTCTTCAGGCCAGAAATTAGAAACAGAAGATCCTCTGTTTTGGTTGCTAAGAACTAAATGAGTTAATATTGCACCTCCACACATTTTCGGATTTTCGAAAAGTTATTTTATTATTAAGCGAATTTATTTGTTGGTTGTAAATGTTGAGTAGTAAATTATTGTTATTATTATTATTATTATTTTTCTAAGGGATAAAGAAAGTTGATGAACTTATGAGATGAGTATTGAGAGAGGATGAGATTGTGTATTTATAATAAAGATGGAAGATGGTGCACTAGAGAGTAGATACGTTAACAATACAGAGTGGGGGGGACAGCTCTAAGGTCCTTTTCTCTCTTGAAGTGAGTGTTAAGTGTGGCCAATTGACGAGATTGGTAAAAATAAATTGGTGAAATGAATTTAAGCCTACAAAATATATAAAAGTTAGATATTTGTGAATGGATTGTCCAACATTTTTAGATTTTTGCGATAAGTATTGCCGGATCTTTTTGTTTTACTCATTCGTCGTACAAGGTTAGTTTTTTTTTTTTTTGCCTAATATATCATCAAAGTAATTTTTTTTTACCAAATTATCGTGATTAATTGGCCATGTAAAGTGTAAATTTATTCAAGGCCCAACACATAAATGAATCAAAATATCAATCGGTTGTTTGGTTTTTGTAGTGGTGATTAAGATTGTGGAGTGAAACTTGTGTTTGATTTTCCGTAACAATATTTAAGAGCTAAGGAATTTAATTATCATGAATTCGAATAATTTTATCACTTGGTAATATTAGGGCTGAGCAAAAATCCGCCTATTCTAGTCCAGGTCCAAAAAAAAATGAGGTGTCAGTCTTCCGGTCCGGTTCAAAACCAGGGTTTTCAGGTCCGGACCAACGGACCTGAATAATTATAAAAAAGTATTTTTTTTTTCCAAAAAATTAATAACTAAAACTTGTAAAGTTGTAATGTAGTTGGAAGTATTTAGGTACTTTGATGTTTGTAATCGTTACTAATTAGATTGTATGTCGTTAATTTGGATCCTATGTTATTATGTTTGAACTCTAAGTCTCTAAGATAATTAACAACAGGTCCAACAGGTTTTTTATTAAAATTTTAAATTGAAAGAGAAAAAAAAAATACAAAACATGTCTAATAGGTCCGGTCCAGGTCCTTTTTTTACATTCAAGTTCGCCGGTCCAGCCGGTCCCTGTCCGGTCCAGTTCTGGACCGGTGCTCAGCCCTAGGTAATATATCCTTCTACTAGGTTAATTCCTGTGCTACGCACGAGTATAATTTTAATTGTTGTTGTTGTTGTTATTATTATTATTATTATTATTATTGTTATTATTTATAACATGTAAAAATTATTATATATTTAATCTATGATTTTTGTTTGTTGAAACTTTCAAAAATAAAATGAGAGTAGTTAATAACAATTATAGTTTTCTTTGTAGTTAGAGAGTATAAAAAGCAAAATAATAATAATAATAATAATAACAACAACAATAATATTAATTAATTAATTTGAAAATATGTTTTAAATTAAATTTTTTGAACAATGTTAGGATATAGTGCTAATTATTGTGCAATTGAAATAAAAAATATATATACGTAAATATAAATATGTAAAGGACTTTTATTCTTATTGATGTTGTTATATTGTAAGTTTACAATGACATTTATATAGAAGGTTTAGTTACAGACGTAACTATTCTTAATATTATGCCAGCTTACTATATATATATATATTGATGCATGAGAAAATCCAGGAAGGCCTTCAAATTTTAACACTCCTCCTTGAAGAACTTCCTTTGAATACCAAGCTTTTCTCTCAAGTGCTCGAAAGTTATTTTCGAAAGGGCTTTTGAAAAGATATCAGCATTGTATTCTTCAGACGTACAATGAACAAGGCTGATCTTTCTTGCACTTTCAACTTCTCGGACAAAGTGATATTTTATTTTTATATGTTTAGTCTTTCGATGGAGTACTGGATTCTTAGCAATAGCAATAACAAATTTACTATAGCACAATATTTTTGTAGGTTGTTTTTGTATTTCTTCCATTTCTGCTAAGATTCTTCTTAGCCAGATTACTTGATTTGCAAAAGCACATACTGTAGTATACTTTGCTTCTGCAGTTGATTAAGCCACAATATCTTACTTTTGACTTAGCCAAGAAAATACTCCATTTCCAAGTGAAAATACATATCCTGATGTGCTTTTCATATCATCAATGGATCCAACCCAGTCACTGTCTGAATATCCAACTAGTTCAGATTTTTTGATGGGCTTGTACCATATTCCATAATCCGAGATTCCTTTTAGATAACGAAGAACTCTCTTGAACGCTTCTAAGTGTGTTTGGCTTGGTTTCTACATAAACCTTGCTAGCATGCTTAGGGCATACATCATATCTGGTCTTGTAGCTATTAGATATAAAAAATTTCCAATTATGCTTTTATATTGTTTGACACCAGCATCTTCAAAATCATCTTCCTTGCTTAACTTTTCATTCTGAGGTAAAGGGGTGGACACCGATTTGCAATTTTCCATCTTAAACTTTCTTAAGATGTTTTCAACATATTTCTTTTGAGTTATGAAAATTCCTTCTTCTATTTGCTCAATCTCCATGCCAAGAAAATAATTCATTAGAACAAGATCAGTTATTTGAAATTGCTTCTTCAAGTCTTGCTTAAATGTTTCCATCATTGTTGGATTATTTCCTGTAATGATTAGAATAATTAGATCATCCACATAAAGTGATAGGATTATGACGTTACTCTTATCCGTTTTTATGTATAATGTTGCTTCATTAGAAATTCTCTTAAATCCTTGTTGTATAAAGTAACCCATCAATTTGACTATACCAAGCGCATGGAGCTTGTTTAAGCCCATATAGAGCTTTCTTCAGCTTCACTTTATCTTATTTTCTTTTCACTACAAAACCTTGAGGTTGTTCAGTATAGATCTCTTCCTCAAAAAATCCATTTCAAAAAGCTGACTTGACATCAAGTTGACAAATTTTCTATTTTCGTTTTGCGGGTAGAGCAAGAATTACTCTAACTGTATCTTGCCTTGATACCAGAGCAAATGTCTAATTATAATCGATGCCGAATTGTTGTGAATATCCTTTTACTACCAGTCTTGCTTTATACTTTTCAATAGAGCCATTTAGATTGAGTTTTGTCTTGAATATCCACTTTACACCAATGACATCTTTGTTAAATGGTTTATCTTGCAATTTCCATGTTTGATTTTTCTCAATCATGCGAATTTCTTCTTTCATAGCAGCTCTCTATTCTTCATGCTGAGAAGCTTGCTCATAGTTTACTAGTTTATGATTTGTAAGACAACAATATTCATATTGTTCAAGATTAAGGGATTCTTTAAGTAGTCTCATATATCTCAGAAATTTTACGAGTCCTTGTAGGAGGTCATTCAGTTAAGCTACCATATTCAAATCTATGAGAATCATATTCATTATTGTCTACTCCTCCTGCGAGTGTTGACGTGTCTGATTTGTGGTTTTGAATGACTTTGTTGTTGTTGTTGTTCTACTACTGATATTGTCACATACCTTTTATCAATGTCATTTTCCTCCCAATTCTATGATGCATCTTCGTTAAATACTACATCCCTACTAACTTGAATTTTATGAGTATATTGATTATATACTCTATATCCCTTAGATTGAGAGCTATAGCCAAGGAAAATTCCTTTATCAGCTTTATCATCAAGTTTGTGACACTTTTGATAAGGTATATGAACATAATATATACATCCAAATACCTTTAAATGACTTACATATGGTTTATATCCGGTCCATGCTTCAATGGGTATTCGAACTTCTATTGCTTTTGTTGAAAGTCGATTTTGAAGATACACAACTGTATAGACTGCTTCCGCCCAAAACTTGTTAGGCATTACCTTATCCTTGAGCATTAATCTTGCCATCTCCATGGCGGTTATGTTCTTTCTTTCAGTTAAACCATTCTACTGTGGTGTGTATGGAACAGTAAATTGATAATGTATACTTTTTGCATTACAAAATTTGTTGAATTCTGACAAGGTATACTCTGTGCCATTGTCGCTTCTGAGATTCATTATTTCTGCAGAAGTATCTTTTTCAACCTAATTCTTGAATTTATTAAATATTTTAAAGACTTCAGAACGATCTTTCATGAAATATACCCATTTCATTCTAGAATAATCATCAATGAAGAAGATGAAATATTTTCTATCATCAAGAGAAGGAGTTCTAATTGGACCACATACATCTATATGTATGAGTTGTAATTTTGTTGTCGCTCTTCGCGCAAGTCCCTTTGGAAATGGTTGTCTTGTCATTTTTCCCAATTGTCAACCACTGCACACACCAATTATATCTGACATAACTGGTATACCTTTCACCATACTTTTTTGTGCTATAAGTTTTAAATTATGAAAATTACTATGACCAAAGCGTTTGTGCCACAGCCAAGTAGCTTCATCCCCTTGAGCTTGCATTACCTTTTCTTTTCCTTCATATTCCCAAGTTACAGGAAAACATTTATGTTGCATATTAATATTAGCAACTTTATTTTTTGTGGTCCGATATTGCTCGTGACTCATCCTTGAAAATTGAAATGGATAGAACAGTTATTTTGAACCATTTGAGGATCACTTATCAAATTTTGATTCAAGCCAAGGACATAAAGAACATCTTTAATGAACCTTGTCTCTTGTTTTGTCTGAACAACAATTGTGCCTTTGTCTTCAGACTTCACCATCAACCCGTTGCCCATTTTGATAGGGATTTTGATGGGCATGTCAATGTTGATGAAAAAATCAGATTGCTTTGTCATATGATTTGTGCATCCGCTATCTATAAGCCAATCATCTTTTTTTCATAGTATAAATTATTTTGATTAGCATAGAATAGATAGTCTTCTTCATTAATTGTCTCTAAAATGCTTGTTTATTATTTCTTAAACCTGCAAACATTTTCATTATGACCGAATTTCTTACAATGGCTGCATTGTGGTTTTCCCTTGTGCCAACAATTCTTTTCTTTATGATTTGTTTTCTTACAAATTTCGCAAGGAGGAAATTTACCGTTTTGATTTGTCTGTCTACTGTTGTATGAGTTCTTGTTCTTAAAATTCCATCATGGATTGTTATGAGGTTTCAATGAAGAGGGATTATGCCTTGATTGGAAAGCTCCCTCTGGACCTTCTATCATTGTCTCATAATCTCTAATATTCATCATTTAATTTATTCATGTATTTGTAGAGAACCAAGAAAATCTACAAGAGATAATGTTGTAATATCTTTTGACTCTTCAATTATTTGTGCAACAAGAATTAAACTTTTTTGACAAAGTATATAACATCTTTTGCACAACTCGTTGATCAGTTATATCTTGGAGCCCATGGCTTTTAACTGATTCACGATTTCTATTACTCTTGCAGATTAATCTTTTATGCTCTCATCTTTTTTCATCTGCAATTTATCAAACTCAAGTTGAAGAGATTGTAATTTGACGACTTTCATTCTCTCAGTCCCTTGAAATTCGGTTTTCAAGGTATCCCATGCTAGTTTTGCTGAGGTAGCATTCATTATTCGAGGAAAATCAAGTCCGTAGTAGTGAGGTGAATTTTGGCTAATGCTTCCGCATCCTTTTTTTGCCCATCAACTCCTCCTACATTAGATTCTCCTTCATTTGGTGTAGTTGGTATGTCTGGCTCAACAACCTCCCATACGCCAAATCACTACTACAGGAATGGACTATTGCGACGCACAAAATTAGGTTCCTGCGACGCAAAAAAGCGTCGGAAGATCCTTTACCGACGCTTGCTAAAGTGCCGCACAAGTGGATGCCGCAAGGACCTGCAGCGGCGCAATTTGAAAACGTCGGTACAACATACTAAAAGCGCCGCGACTTTCACTTGATGCTTTAGCAACTTTTAGAGGCACTTCTTAGAGGCACTTATAAGCGTCGCCATAGTATAGTAGGTTCATAGCTTATTAACCTAATGGGATACTTGAAAGCGCCACAATAACTATAATGTTTCACTATTACACAATCTATAAAGGCGCTACTAAGCGTCGCAAGAGGCAAGGTGCTGCACTTTTTAACCCCATATATCCATCGCACTTTTAGCGTCGCAATTGTGCATATGTCATTTCAACTTGTTATTTTTCTATTAGGAAATCTAACAGCAGCAGAATTTTTATAGAGAAGGATTCAACACACCAAAAAGAAACTAAAAATCAAACTCAATAAATTGTAAATTGTTATGAATAACAAACATTAAAATATTTTCAAGTACCTAAAACCATTCCAAAAAACTACTGCTTAAATCTATACATTAAAACATTATTCATGCCACATAAATCAGTCCATGTAGAAGTTCAATGATACTTTGAATGACGCCCATATGTGATTATGAATTTGCCTCCGTGAGGTATCTTTTGAGTCGCAAGCATAACCTGTATCAAATGAAAATTTCCATTTTTAGGCCTACATAAATGACATAAAACAAAGGTATCAAATTTATTTGCAACATCAATCTAAACTTTGGCCAAGAGCATAAAAATCAAACTTAAAACCATGGATCAGAAAGTACTTTTCCCAAAACATCAGATAATTAGTCACAAATTTGTTTGTTTGACAGCAACATCAGATAATTAGTCACAACAACAACAACAACAGCAACATCAGATAATTAGTCACAACAACAACAACAACAGCAACAGGAACAACAACAGCAACAGCAACATCAGATAATTAGTCACAACAACAACAACAACAGCAACATCCATGCGTCAATGGGTCTTCGAACTGCTATTGTCTTTTGTTTAAAGTCGTTGGAAGATACACCACTGTATAGACGCTTCCTCCCGCCCAACTTGTTAGGCATTACCTTATCCTGACATTAATCGTGCAATCTCTCCATGGCGGTTATGTTTCTTCTTTCAGTTATACCATTCTACTACTGTGGTGTGTATGAACAGTAAAATTTTGATAATGTATACTTTTTGCTTATACACAATTTGTTGAATTCTGACCGGTATACTCCTGTGCCATTGTCGCTTCTGAGATTCATTATTTCTGTGAAGTATCTTTTTTCAACCTTAATTCTTGAATTAGTAAATATCTTAAAGACTTCAGAACGACTTTCAATGAATACTACCCATTTCATTCTAGAATAATCATCAATGAAGAAGATTGGAATATTTTCTCTCTCATCAAGATAAGTGGAGTTCTAATGGACCACTACATCTATCTGTATGAAGTTTAATTTTGTTGTCCGCTCTGCGCGAAGTTCCTTATTATTATTATTATTATTGTTATTATTTATAACATGTAAAAATTATTATATATTTAATCTATGATTTTTGTTTGTTGAAACTTTCAAAAATAAAATGAGAGTAGTTAATAACAATTATAGTTTTCTTTGTAGTTAGAGAGTATAAAAAGCAAAATAATAATAATAATAATAATAACAACAACAATAATATTAATTAATTAATTTGAAAATATGTTTTAAATTAAATTTTTTGAACAATGTTAGGATATAGTGCTAATTATTGTGCAATTGAAATAAAAAATATATATACGTAAATATAAATATGTAAAGGACTTTTATTCTTATTGATGTTGTTATATTGTAAGTTTACAATGACATTTATATAGAAGGTTTAGTTACAGACGTAACTATTCTTAATATTATGCCAGCTTACTATATATATATATATTGATGCATGAGAAAATCCAGGAAGGCCTTCAAATTTTAACACTCCTCCTTGAAGAACTTCCTTTGAATACCAAGCTTTTCTCTCAAGTGCTCGAAAGTTATTTTCGAAAGGGCTTTTGAAAAGATATCAGCATTGTATTCTTCAGACGTACAATGAACAAGGCTGATCTTTCTTGCACTTTCAACTTCTCGGACAAAGTGATATTTTATTTTTATATGTTTAGTCTTTCGATGGAGTACTGGATTCTTAGCAATAGCAATAACAAATTTACTATAGCACAATATTTTTGTAGGTTGTTTTTGTATTTCTTCCATTTCTGCTAAGATTCTTCTTAGCCAGATTACTTGATTTGCAAAAGCACATACTGTAGTATACTTTGCTTCTGCAGTTGATTAAGCCACAATATCTTACTTTTGACTTAGCCAAGAAAATACTCCATTTCCAAGTGAAAATACATATCCTGATGTGCTTTTCATATCATCAATGGATCCAACCCAGTCACTGTCTGAATATCCAACTAGTTCAGATTTTTTGATGGGCTTGTACCATATTCCATAATCCGAGATTCCTTTTAGATAACGAAGAACTCTCTTGAACGCTTCTAAGTGTGTTTGGCTTGGTTTCTACATAAACCTTGCTAGCATGCTTAGGGCATACATCATATCTGGTCTTGTAGCTATTAGATATAAAAAATTTCCAATTATGCTTTTATATTGTTTGACACCAGCATCTTCAAAATCATCTTCCTTGCTTAACTTTTCATTCTGAGGTAAAGGGGTGGACACCGATTTGCAATTTTCCATCTTAAACTTTCTTAAGATGTTTTCAACATATTTCTTTTGAGTTATGAAAATTCCTTCTTCTATTTGCTCAATCTCCATGCCAAGAAAATAATTCATTAGAACAAGATCAGTTATTTGAAATTGCTTCTTCAAGTCTTGCTTAAATGTTTCCATCATTGTTGGATTATTTCCTGTAATGATTAGAATAATTAGATCATCCACATAAAGTGATAGGATTATGACGTTACTCTTATCCGTTTTTATGTATAATGTTGCTTCATTAGAAATTCTCTTAAATCCTTGTTGTATAAAGTAACCCATCAATTTGACTATACCAAGCGCATGGAGCTTGTTTAAGCCCATATAGAGCTTTCTTCAGCTTCACTTTATCTTATTTTCTTTTCACTACAAAACCTTGAGGTTGTTCAGTATAGATCTCTTCCTCAAAAAATCCATTTCAAAAAGCTGACTTGACATCAAGTTGACAAATTTTCTATTTTCGTTTTGCGGGTAGAGCAAGAATTACTCTAACTGTATCTTGCCTTGATACCAGAGCAAATGTCTAATTATAATCGATGCCGAATTGTTGTGAATATCCTTTTACTACCAGTCTTGCTTTATACTTTTCAATAGAGCCATTTAGATTGAGTTTTGTCTTGAATATCCACTTTACACCAATGACATCTTTGTTAAATGGTTTATCTTGCAATTTCCATGTTTGATTTTTCTCAATCATGCGAATTTCTTCTTTCATAGCAGCTCTCTATTCTTCATGCTGAGAAGCTTGCTCATAGTTTACTAGTTTATGATTTGTAAGACAACAATATTCATATTGTTCAAGATTAAGGGATTCTTTAAGTAGTCTCATATATCTCAGAAATTTTACGAGTCCTTGTAGGAGGTCATTCAGTTAAGCTACCATATTCAAATCTATGAGAATCATATTCATTATTGTCTACTCCTCCTGCGAGTGTTGACGTGTCTGATTTGTGGTTTTGAATGACTTTGTTGTTGTTGTTGTTCTACTACTGATATTGTCACATACCTTTTATCAATGTCATTTTCCTCCCAATTCTATGATGCATCTTCGTTAAATACTACATCCCTACTAACTTGAATTTTATGAGTATATTGATTATATACTCTATATCCCTTAGATTGAGAGCTATAGCCAAGGAAAATTCCTTTATCAGCTTTATCATCAAGTTTGTGACACTTTTGATAAGGTATATGAACATAATATATACATCCAAATACCTTTAAATGACTTACATATGGTTTATATCCGGTCCATGCTTCAATGGGTATTCGAACTTCTATTGCTTTTGTTGAAAGTCGATTTTGAAGATACACAACTGTATAGACTGCTTCCGCCCAAAACTTGTTAGGCATTACCTTATCCTTGAGCATTAATCTTGCCATCTCCATGGCGGTTATGTTCTTTCTTTCAGTTAAACCATTCTACTGTGGTGTGTATGGAACAGTAAATTGATAATGTATACTTTTTGCATTACAAAATTTGTTGAATTCTGACAAGGTATACTCTGTGCCATTGTCGCTTCTGAGATTCATTATTTCTGCAGAAGTATCTTTTTCAACCTAATTCTTGAATTTATTAAATATTTTAAAGACTTCAGAACGATCTTTCATGAAATATACCCATTTCATTCTAGAATAATCATCAATGAAGAAGATGAAATATTTTCTATCATCAAGAGAAGGAGTTCTAATTGGACCACATACATCTATATGTATGAGTTGTAATTTTGTTGTCGCTCTTCGCGCAAGTCCCTTTGGAAATGGTTGTCTTGTCATTTTTCCCAATTGTCAACCACTGCACACACCAATTATATCTGACATAACTGGTATACCTTTCACCATACTTTTTTGTGCTATAAGTTTTAAATTATGAAAATTACTATGACCAAAGCGTTTGTGCCACAGCCAAGTAGCTTCATCCCCTTGAGCTTGCATTACCTTTTCTTTTCCTTCATATTCCCAAGTTACAGGAAAACATTTATGTTGCATATTAATATTAGCAACTTTATTTTTTGTGGTCCGATATTGCTCGTGACTCATCCTTGAAAATTGAAATGGATAGAACAGTTATTTTGAACCATTTGAGGATCACTTATCAAATTTTGATTCAAGCCAAGGACATAAAGAACATCTTTAATGAACCTTGTCTCTTGTTTTGTCTGAACAACAATTGTGCCTTTGTCTTCAGACTTCACCATCAACCCGTTGCCCATTTTGATAGGGATTTTGATGGGCATGTCAATGTTGATGAAAAAATCAGATTGCTTTGTCATATGATTTGTGCATCCGCTATCTATAAGCCAATCATCTTTTTTTCATAGTATAAATTATTTTGATTAGCATAGAATAGATAGTCTTCTTCATTAATTGTCTCTAAAATGCTTGTTTATTATTTCTTAAACCTGCAAACATTTTCATTATGACCGAATTTCTTACAATGGCTGCATTGTGGTTTTCCCTTGTGCCAACAATTCTTTTCTTTATGATTTGTTTTCTTACAAATTTCGCAAGGAGGAAATTTACCGTTTTGATTTGTCTGTCTACTGTTGTATGAGTTCTTGTTCTTAAAATTCCATCATGGATTGTTATGAGGTTTCAATGAAGAGGGATTATGCCTTGATTGGAAAGCTCCCTCTGGACCTTCTATCATTGTCTCATAATCTCTAATATTCATCATTTAATTTATTCATGTATTTGTAGAGAACCAAGAAAATCTACAAGAGATAATGTTGTAATATCTTTTGACTCTTCAATTATTTGTGCAACAAGAATTAAACTTTTTTGACAAAGTATATAACATCTTTTGCACAACTCGTTGATCAGTTATATCTTGGAGCCCATGGCTTTTAACTGATTCACGATTTCTATTACTCTTGCAGATTAATCTTTTATGCTCTCATCTTTTTTCATCTGCAATTTATCAAACTCAAGTTGAAGAGATTGTAATTTGACGACTTTCATTCTCTCAGTCCCTTGAAATTCGGTTTTCAAGGTATCCCATGCTAGTTTTGCTGAGGTAGCATTCATTATTCGAGGAAAATCAAGTCCGTAGTAGTGAGGTGAATTTTGGCTAATGCTTCCGCATCCTTTTTTTGCCCATCAACTCCTCCTACATTAGATTCTCCTTCATTTGGTGTAGTTGGTATGTCTGGCTCAACAACCTCCCATACGCCAAATCACTACTACAGGAATGGACTATTGCGACGCACAAAATTAGGTTCCTGCGACGCAAAAAAGCGTCGGAAGATCCTTTACCGACGCTTGCTAAAGTGCCGCACAAGTGGATGCCGCAAGGACCTGCAGCGGCGCAATTTGAAAACGTCGGTACAACATACTAAAAGCGCCGCGACTTTCACTTGATGCTTTAGCAACTTTTAGAGGCACTTCTTAGAGGCACTTATAAGCGTCGCCATAGTATAGTAGGTTCATAGCTTATTAACCTAATGGGATACTTGAAAGCGCCACAATAACTATAATGTTTCACTATTACACAATCTATAAAGGCGCTACTAAGCGTCGCAAGAGGCAAGGTGCTGCACTTTTTAACCCCATATATCCATCGCACTTTTAGCGTCGCAATTGTGCATATGTCATTTCAACTTGTTATTTTTCTATTAGGAAATCTAACAGCAGCAGAATTTTTATAGAGAAGGATTCAACACACCAAAAAGAAACTAAAAATCAAACTCAATAAATTGTAAATTGTTATGAATAACAAACATTAAAATATTTTCAAGTACCTAAAACCATTCCAAAAAACTACTGCTTAAATCTATACATTAAAACATTATTCATGCCACATAAATCAGTCCATGTAGAAGTTCAATGATACTTTGAATGACGCCCATATGTGATTATGAATTTGCCTCCGTGAGGTATCTTTTGAGTCGCAAGCATAACCTGTATCAAATGAAAATTTCCATTTTTAGGCCTACATAAATGACATAAAACAAAGGTATCAAATTTATTTGCAACATCAATCTAAACTTTGGCCAAGAGCATAAAAATCAAACTTAAAACCATGGATCAGAAAGTACTTTTCCCAAAACATCAGATAATTAGTCACAAATTTGTTTGTTTGACAGCAACATCAGATAATTAGTCACAACAACAACAACAACAGCAACATCAGATAATTAGTCACAACAACAACAACAACAGCAACAGGAACAACAACAGCAACAGCANTCAAACTTCACCTTTTGACATATAAGAGACTTGCTTACAAATTCAACCACTTCTAGATGTGTATAAGAGACAGCAACAACAACAACAACAGCAACAGCAACAACAACAGCAACAGCAACAGCAACAACAACAACAGCAACAGTAACAACAACAACAACAGCAACAAATACAACAACAACAGTAACAGCAACACAACAGCAACAGCAACAGCAACAACAACAGCAACATCAACAACAACAGCAACAGCAACAGCAACAGCAACAACAACAACAACATCAACAACAACAGCAACAACAACAGCAACAACAACAACAACAACAAC
>PYUH01000873.1:52643-66515 GCA_016808085.1 Suaeda aralocaspica | reverse complement strand
CAACAACAACAACAACAACAACAACAGCAACAACAACAACAACAGCAACAACAACAACAACAGCAACAACAACAACAACAATAACTACAACAACTACAACAATAACAACAACATTGTGATTTCCGTGGTCGCTCACTACCGTGGTCGCTTCTACACCCCTCCTAAGCCAACTGTGATTTCCGTTTTCATCAGTTAAAATATTGTTCAAAAAGGTGACATGATATGGTTCTTCTTCTGTGTCTTCACTGAAGTCGTCATCTACCAAGTCATATTTATCTTTGGGCTTCATTTTTATAGCAACCGACCATTGTGGATTGTTTTGGTCTTGTATGTAAAAGACTTGTTCAGCTTGCGCTGCAAAAATATATGGTTCGTGCTCTATGTTTTCCCCTGTATTCGTTAATCGAGAAGTATTGACTAGTGTGTAACCTAATTCATCCTTCTTTACACCTCTTCCACTTGTAGGGTCAAACCATTCACATTTGAACAATACAACTGAATGTCCTCCAAAGTATTTCAGTTGTATGATATCTACTATTCGACCATAGTACGCAACATCTCCCAAAATAGGGTTCCTATCACTAGAATTTGCATAGCTTGATGTTTTTGCAATAATCACGACACCACTGTTTTGAGTACACTTGTCAAATCGCTTGGATCTAAAGCCGAAACCATTGACATTATACCCCCGATATATTGTGACAGCATCGAGTGGACCCCATGCAAGCATTCTAATTTCCTCCTTTAAAGATTCTATGCCATTAGTTTCCTCCAATTTTGTTACCTATTTAAAGTGCAATATAACAATACATGATCAAATTAAAAAAAAATTAATATAATATAATAATATAATAATAAATAATATAATAATAATAACAAAGAAGAGAAATTGATAATGACCTGCTACATGTTGCCTGAACCAATCATGAAATACTTCATGTTGAGTGCGCTCAATGTCTTTCAATGTTAAACGCCTTGGACGACTTCGTCTTTTAAGTTCTGAAGCATGTACTCTTAAAAAAGGAAATAATAATTATACATTAAAAAATGACCTTTATCTTTGATTTATATTATGAAATAGCCTTTATCTTTGATTTATAAGTATGAAATAACAGATTTTATATATGAATTATGTAATTTTGATACTTACTGTAAAAATTCAGCGACACCCGGACAGTTGAATAGCACATAACGATGTGCTTGTGTCTTGCTAATTTGGCTAATAGTGCATGACTTAGGCTTCCCTAAAGGCTGCCCCACTTGTGAAAACACCATTTCTTCAGCCATATTTGGATTATCTACCACTGAAGCGTCATTATTAATCTTTGAAAACAGCCTAAATATCAGATCAAATCCATCAAGGTATGTAGAACAAAAATTAACACACTCGAGAGCTGCAATAGCTTCTGCAATGGAAGCCTCAGGATGAGCTTTATTACGCACATGTGATTTCAATGACCCAAGGTACCTCTCGACGAAGTACATCCATATAAAAAGCACTGGTCCAGCAATCCTCGCTTGGGTAGCTAGATGCAAAACCAAGTGTACCATTATGGTGAAAAAACTAGGAGGGAAAATCATCTCCAAGTGACATATAATTATAGGAATATGAGCCTCAAGTTTTTTTAGGTCGTCTACATATAGAGTCTTACTAGATACATCTCTAAAGTAGCCACATAAATCAAACAAAACCGCCAACACATCCTTCGAAAGAAGCCCCCGCAATGCAACAGGAAGAAGTTGTTGCATTAATATATGACAATCGTGGCTTTTAAGCCCAAGTAATTTGGCTTGTTGGAGATTTATGCATCTTGAAATATTTGACGCATAACCATTTGGAACTTTGATGTCATTAAGAGTTTTGCAAAATTTTCTCTTCTCGTCTTTAGATAATGTGTAGGGGGCAGGTGGCAAGTCGTATCTTTTTTTTCCATTTCTAGAGATTTTCTCTATTGGGTGAAGGTCTGCTCGTATTCCCCATTTTTGTAGATCTAAGCGAGCTTTTAAATTATCTTTAGTCTTCCCCTCTAGATTGAGTAAAGTGCCAATCACATTGTCACACACATTTTTTTCAATGTGCATAACATCTAAGTTATGTCTAATTAAGTGAGATTCCCAGTATGGCAATGACCAAAAGATATTTTTTTTCTTCCATGTGTTTGAGCAATTGAAATCCTGAATCTCTCTTACTTGGCATAACTCCTCAGCCCCAGTTAGCATTGTAGGTGCTTCTCTAAAGTCCTCTTCCCCATTGAAAGCATCACAATTCGATCGAAATTGATGATTTAAATCTAGGAAACGACGATGTCCCATAAAACAGTACTTGTGGCCATTATCAAGCCACTTGGAATCGGTTCTGACATTACAACAAGGGCAGCCTTTTTCTCCATGGACACTCCAGCCAGAGAGCATTCCGTATCCTGGAAAATCACTGATTGTCCATAGCAGGCCTGCACGCATGTTAAAAGTTTCATTTTTAGAAGCATCGTATGTTTCAACTCCAATATTCCATAACTCCATTAACTCTTCAATTAACGGTTGTAAGTAGACATCAATGTTATTTCCCGGGCTACTGGGTCCAGGAATTAACGACGATAAAATAGGAGAAGATTGTTTCAAACACATCCATGGTGGCAAATTATATGGTACCAAGACAACCGGCCAACAACTATGTGCAGAGCTCATCACCCCAAAAGGATTAAAACCATCACTAGCAAGCCCAAGCCTTACATTGCGACTCTCTTCACCGAACGCTGGATACCTAGTGTCAAATGATTTCCATGCTTCAGAATCAGCTGGATGTCTTAGCACCCCTTCTTCTTTTAAGCGTTCTTCATCATGCCACCTCATTAAGGTGGCAGTTTTTTTAGACATATACAACCTCTTAAGTCTTGGTATTAACGAAAAATAACGTAATACTTTTGCAGGGGCTCCTTTCTTTTTCTTTCTTCCTGTTAAAGTTGTCTGCTCATTTTGAGTTTTCCACCTTGAAGTACCACAAATTGAGCATTCATCATCATCACCCTTATCTTTCCAATACAATTGACAATGATTTGGGCATGCATGAATTTTAACATACCCAAGACCTAACTTCTCAATGACCTTTTTGGCTTCTGCAAACGACTTTGGCAGATTTGCACTACTTGGAATTGCAAGTAGTAAGAGTTGAAATAAATCATTAAGAGACTTATTAGTCCATTTATTAGTGCTCTTTATATGAAATAAAAGCACTAAGAAAGACAACTTAGTCAATTGACACCCAGGCCATAATTCTTGCTCAGCATCTTTTAGCAAGTTATAGAAACTTTGTGTGTCTCTTTTAGGACCGGTACACCTTCATCCATGTTCACCATCAACCGGGTCACCATCTACACGACCATATATGTCATGCAGCATCTGACGCATATCCATACCCATCACAGTCTCATTTTCTACCATTGGTTCTATAGGAGTTGGAGTACGAACTTGATTCATACTCTCCCCGTGAACAATTTCATGTTGAATAATACCATCATTCCTTATGAAGCAAGTGATAATTTACTTCATCAGTATTCAATAGCTTATTATTAACACTTTATGCAAGGACATCTAAGCTTGGCATCAATGGTTAAAGTCCTATTAGCATAACTCATGAAGCCATCAACCCCCACTCGGTATTCTGGTGTTTTTATTGGGGAATTTAATTATTCCTTGATTGTTCTCAAATCCATGAATTTTAACTGAAAAATACAAACCCACCAACTATTTTAAAAAACATACAATAAGAAAGAAAAAGAACACACGTTTGAGTAGTTGATCACAAAAAACAATAAAAATTTGTACCTAAAAAATGAGCAAGGGAAAGTAGGTTTAACATATAAGAAAGAAAGATGTTGGCACCATTATTTAAAGTATATGCACAATTATGGGATGACATGACTATGATTTTTCCTGTTCTTTTAGTAGTTATTAGAATTATGCGGAGCGACCGAGCGATATACTATTAGACATATTATTAGTAACTACACTTTTTATCATATTATTTATTTATTTATAAATCTTCAACACAATGATCCTCTACTCCTTAACACACTACAAGCATCATCAAAAATGTTTACTAGTAGCAAATGTAAACCTTGCCTAAATCGTCCAATAGGCAAAATTAGCATTAGTAATGGTACTAACTCATTACCAATGACAAAGAACTTCCATTAGCTCTAAGGATAAGTCATTGTCCAGTGTCCACAAACTTTATAGTTGAAATCCAAACTTTGCAAAATAATTTACAATTTATAACTATTCAAGTAAAATCAATAAAAGAGAAATTCTTCAAATACGGCGGAAAGATAGCATAGAGGTTGTTTTGCACAAGGTTTAATGGAATATGGAATGCCAAAACCAAATATGAAACAGATTACATGAGAGCTTAAATGCCACAAATCTCTAATTCATCCACTTCCAAATCTTTATAGGAAGGAAATCAGCTACCCCGACATCCCACCCACCACATTCTACATTGTCTACTCTTCCACTCCCGTCAGCAGGTATGAAAGATCCATTCTTCCAACATTTTTTTCCCAATTGAATGTATTAAAACTCGTTATTCAGCAATCCATATCACTATGGCAATAAATTTACAATACTCTCGCTTATACACCTCCTAAACATGACCTAAACCCAATTCCATCAAACCTCCCAGTTGAAACATCACCATTCAAACAACCTAACACTCATTCTCAAACAAAGAATTACACCCCTAATCTCCAAAACAAAACGATTTCACCCCAATTAAGGCATAACAATGAAAAATTAGGGGAAACTCAATTAAACAATCAGTTGCACAATAATCCGTAAATCAGTTAACTAAATTGGAAAACTCAATAATCATAGATGAAACCAACCGCTCAATATTGTGCAATTTAGAGCAGACTCAATAAAACAGATTTTCAATTTCATTCATCTAAACCCGTAAATAGTTTTACTCATTAAAACTCAATAATCAGTTGCATTGGATAAAACCAAATTCAATAGTAATTCAATAAACCCGTAAATCAGTTAACTAAATTTCATTCAACAGTTTTACTCAATAATACTCATTCAACAGTTTCATTCAACAGTTTTAAAACATACAATAGTAATTCAACAGTTTTAAAACATACAATAGTAATTCAACAGTTGCAGATTGTCATAATTCTTTTCTCAATAAAATATAAAATCGGAAGGCAAAACCAACAAAAGTGACTAAACTCATTGTAATTCAAATAGAATCAAGCAATAATTTGATTACTCATTGAATTTCATATGCAAAAATGAGATTAAGATCAAAATATCACCAAATTGAATTAAATTAACATGTATAATTGAAATAAAGAACAAATTGAACCAAATTAAATGAAAAAAAAGTAAAACTAAGAGGCAAGGTTTCCGTAAGCCTACGAAAGAAACCAAACATGTTTGACCTCTGACGAATCGGAGATGCTAACGGGGCGGGAATCAAAGTGGGGGACCTCTGATCTCTACCGCCTATGTTTATCTCCCGTAGGGCTCAGTTTCGAAGCCTGAATAACGCCCCCCGACGAATTTACCTCGGACGAATTACATAAAATTGGAGGAACGACGGATTAGTGAGAGGCAACACGATTGAGAGGCTATGTGATTGTGAGAGGCAAGGAGGGAATTCGAATTTGATAGAATTGGTTGAATATAGAATTCGATTGAGAGAGGGATTTTGATTAGGATTTTGATTTTTCAAAGTTACCTCTGACCTCTTGCAAACTGCTGCTCCGTAACAAGTAGTGGAAGAAGTGGGAGGTTTGATTTTATTAAAAAGTAAGTGGCCGGTTTGTTTTGTCCTTTACCAACGCTTATCTGCAGCACTTTTGTTATGCGCTTCTACATTGAGCGTATTTTAATTGAATTAGCACTTTTATTGGGTTGCGCGTCTAATTAAGTGCCTCAATAGGCTTGTTTTGTACTAGTGAATGCACGTAGGACGGTCTTCATCCAAATACTCCAATATTCGTAATTGCTCCCATTGAATAATGGAACTTGTTGTTGGTTTATTGTGCATGTAAATGCTATTTTTTAAGATAATATTTTGTGAATTACATATTTCTAACTTTGAGAAAATCGTGCTTCAGCCTTCTTGATTGTACTAGTTCTTATACCACTGTTAGGATATATATATATGTAAAGGACTTTTATTTTTATTGATGTTGTTATATTTTTGTAAATCTACAATGACATATATATAGAGGGTTTAGTTATAGACATAACTATTCTTAGTATTATGCCAGCTTATTATACAACTTATATATTTGTTTTAATTTGCCACACCACATTAAACCAAATATATATATTGATACATGAGAAAAATCAAGGAATGCCTTCAAATTTTAACAAACACAATGAAGTTTGTAGCATCATAATTTAAATCTACTTTTCATTTCAAAAGCTCGGCATATTAATTAATATAATTACAAACAAAAATCATACTACTCGTATTAACTAAAGTAAAAATCACTCTAATCATCCCCTACCACATGTCAACCTCTTATAAATTTTTTTTTTGCCCAAAAGCTATTTCCAAAACTAACATATTACTATTTTAACATATTATCATGTTCTTTTATTTTATTTTTTATTTTGGATTAGCTCAACACATTTTAATATATATCCTATAAATTCTTATAATATATGTTTTATGCTTTTCAACTAAGTTTTCTTTTACAAATCCTAATACTACGTAAATTTATAATGTGACATTTGATCTTTTTCATGATGACATTTGACAAAAGTAACTTATATATATCCTAATAATTTGTACTTCGTATAACAAATGAGGTTTTTATCTCATATTCTTAATTTTCATATTTCATAACAAATGATGTACTCCGAGTATTTAACATTCAAACTGTGCATAATTGTAATTAACTTTTACATACTACAAAATTAAAAAGTGTATTTTTAGTAAGTTTAATGTACAATAATAAAAAAAAATCCTACATAAAAACATTAAACACATATTTTATCAAATAATTTTTATCAGCACATATATTTTACATATATGTAATTAAGTCTAATTTTTATTAACATTTTACAAATTTTATGTAAAAAAGTCTTATGTAGCACAAGAACTAATCTAGTAAAAATAATAAAAAAGAGAAAGCGATGATTTCATATATTGATTTGGAAGGAAATTTTTTTTATGTAAATCTAAAGTGTGTACAATGATTATGCGGACTTTGGCATGCTTTTGTATAGAGTTATTATTATTACTCCATTATTATAAATATATCTATATCATAAGCCTTGTATTATAAATAAAACCTATTTTAATTTGATGTGATCTCAACATCCTAAACAATAAACATTATCTTTAATGTATTTAATTAAATTATGGGAATTGTTATTTTACATCCAAATGCGTTTGATGATGTCCAAATTCGTGCTTGAACGGACAATAATATCCTCTGTCAAATCACAACTAACCACCTTACCACTCACCATCCTACCACCCAACAACCACGACCACCCAACCATGTCCACCTAGCCGACACTACCCCACCCAGCCGCCACGCCACCACCACCCCACCCAATCGCCACGCAACCACCTCCACCACCCCCTCTAATATTTTTATAAAAAAACACAAGAACAAACCAACAAACCACCATTGTACTACCATCCCACTAAACAATTAATAATTTTAAAAAAAAAAAATTAAATTCCCATTGTGGTGTGCCTTTGTTGAACCACCACCGTGAACACCGCCAATCGACCATCCAACACGGTACCAACCCCTCACTTCGCTACACCACACCATTGCAATGCTACCAACATTTGCTACTCTTCACCACCACCATTGATTTTTATTTTTATTTTATTAATAATCAACACAAAATTAAAATTAAAAATGGTGAGTCTAGTGCCTGGTTAGTGCGCATCCACCATGGCACTAGCACCAGGCCTAGGTGGTGCCATGATGGCAGCACTTGGCCTAGATGGTGGTGGGTAGTGGTGGTGCAAGTGAGAGAAAATGAAAGGCAAATATGAAAGTTTAGTAACGAAATTTAAACCATCAGTAAGTAAAATGGGACGTTAAATGACAGCTCAGTTAAATTTACTAAGTGCAATAGTCCTTGTTCAAAGGTGAGTGTCTGCTTGTCCGATGTTCGTGAATAGAGAAGAAGCATCAAGGTCTAGCTGTCGAGGCATCTTCTAATTGAGGTACATATTATAAAGTAATAAAGTATGATACGTACATCACCATATATAAGATGGAGTACTTACATTTAGGCCTATTTACTTTAGCTTAAAATCAGTTCAGTTCACTTCATCTTTTGTTTTATTTTGCTACTCATTAATCCTTAATAAAAAACTTTCAGTTCAGTTTAGCTCCAATCAATTCAGTTAAGTAAATAGACCCTTATTGCTATATGTATGATCCTTAGGCTCCGTGGAGTATTCCGTACTAGCTACTTAGCTACAGTAGCTTCGATTATCTTATTGGTCTTTTGTGGCCGGCAAATTTATCGTTTTGTTTTGAAACGTTTCACCACCAACAATTAGACTATTGATCATCGCCGACCTAAGCACAAAGAAAATTAATTAACCAATCTATATTCGTGACAAACTTTGGTTCAATCTCTCCGTATTTCCTATTCACGTTGAAATCTTATTATCCAAATATAGTACGCCTCATGCATCAAACTCATGATCGGCTCAAACAAACTTTACCGCCTTCCACTTTTATATCTCCTCACGAAGTACTCCACTACGTAAATTCTAGCAATTTTTTATTTGTTATATTTGGTGGCACATTTAAAGATATCACTAATGACCGCGTATAATACAAATGGTACGAAGTAAATTATTAAAAAAAAATTAATAAACCGTAATATTTTTATTTAGCAAGTACAGAGTCCTATAACACATTTTATTAATTTAGATGTGCAGGATCAAAGAGGTGGACCGTTAGGCATAGTGTCTGTCGA
The DNA here is from genome assembly GCA_016808085.1 of Suaeda aralocaspica. Lineage (NCBI taxonomy): Eukaryota > Viridiplantae > Streptophyta > Magnoliopsida > Caryophyllales > Amaranthaceae > Suaeda > Suaeda aralocaspica. Next base: position 57,542 of record PYUH01000873.1, on the reverse strand, counting down.
CTCAATGAAAGTTTTGTTATACAAAATTACAATTCATAATATTTTAAAATAAACCAAAACTTATAAGTTGGATTTATGGACCTTCAAATGCCTTCTTAAGATATTTAATTATTTTATCTCAACATCTTCTATTCCATGTAGAAGAGCTTGCAACTTACAAGCTTACATTTGCATACCTACAACTACAAGTTCAATAAACTACATATTTTTTTGAAGCATAATCATAAAGATACAAAATGCTCGTAAAATTTATTCAAAACTTAAAAACATCTTTTCAAACATATGTTTTATATTTAGACATCATGTATATGATTTAAATTGTTTTTTACCTATCTATATGTGATATGTTTTGTTAATTACAAGCGAAACACTATCTATTTTTAATTCTCAAGAAGAGATAATTGCTACTTCGTATAAGGGTCTGTTTACTTTAACTTAAAATCAGTGTAGTTCAGTTCAGTTCAGCTCTATTTAGTTCAGTTCAATTAAGTTTATTTTTTATTTTGCTAATTAATTTGTTCCAATATAATTTGATCATAATATTATTATTATATATATATTGCATACACTCGTTGTACGATAATTAATTTGGTCAACTTAAACCATTTTTTTGGTAACTAGAATTAAATTTTAAGTAACTTTTAAATCATTGAAATTTAAATGAATATTTTGAACAAATAACTTTTATGTATGATATAATAAGCTACATTTATTTATTAAAATTGGGATTTTAGCACTAAAATGTAAGAAAATGCATAGTAACATAAGCTAATTTTAAGGTACCTAGAAATGAAATAAAGTGTAATTCGAACTCAACAAAGTATAAGTTCATTTGATTTTACGGTAATTGTAACACAAAAAAGTGTAATTTAAAACCCGTTGTACATTAATTACTATACACCGGGTGTATATAAAACTTTCGTATTGTTCATAATATTACTTCCTCCGTTTCATATTAGCTAGTCGCAACGTTCCACTTCGGCATACATTTTGAGGAGAGATTTGAAAGCATGAATGAGTTATCGAAAGAATTTTAACATTGATAGATTTTAGGTTACTTCTTGCATGTGTCAAAATTATTTTGATTAATTTACTCATCTACAGCTTCTACTCTATCCTTTAAAATGCGTGCCGAAGTGAAACGTTGCGACTAATTGGAAACAAAGGAAGTATTATTGTTATCATTAATTTATAATTGGCTTTATTTTGTTCAAAATATATTATTAGTGTGTTCATAATATATTTTTGAAACATTAATAATCATTTTTTTATTTCATATATATATATATATATACTAGTTTATAATTTTCACAAAAAAATATTATGAAACTTCCATTCAGCAAATGGAACAAAAATATAAGTGAAATATCATTTACAAAAAATGTTATTATACCACATAAGTCGATTGCCATTCACATAAATATGAAGATGTGTTAGTGATTTCTATCTCATAAAATATAAACTACCAATAACAAAAAAAAAATGTATAATAATTATTAGTGGATTAATAACCAACTTATCAATATGTCATTACTCCATATTTAAAATTCATTAATAATTCATATTTAAAAATCAATAGTCATAGTCAATCCATAAAAATCATACTTAAAAATAAAAAATCAATAATTAATAGTAAAAAATCAATAGTCAATAATCAATAAAATTCAATAATAAATAATCAAGAGTTAAAAAACAAAAATCCATTATTAACAATCATTAATCCATAATACTACTAAAACTTTCAGTTCAGTTCGATTCAGTTCCATTTCAATCAGTGCAGTTCAATTTAACTATAATCCGTTCAATTCATCTCCAATCAATTCACTTTAGCCGAAGTGAACAGACCTTAAGTGAAAACTTTAAATTCTATGGTAGTAATTTTTTCTACCACATGTAGTAATTATCTAATCTCATAGATTAGTAACTTCAAACTAAAGAAATTAGCCAACAATAAAAAAAAAATCATTATGGATTATAATTGTTATATTATGATACAACAATTAGCCTAACATTTTCAATCAGCTCTTTGTTTTTTCTTTTGGCATAGATCAACCAAAAATCCTAAACAAAATAAAATCGAAAACCAACAATTCAACAAACAAACTAATACATCCTTCTACGTTCATTAAACAACAAAAACAATAACATCATCAATCATCATCAAAGCTCCAAAGGTCCAAGCTTCCAACTCCACCACAAGGCTGCAATTCAGCAACTGTTGTAGAAGATTGACCATCCAAATATGGAATTTGATAAAACTTCATGTAATCTTCATATGCCATAAGTTCTTCATTCAACTTCTTCACTTCATCACTCTCTTCTACCTTCTCACCCTCTTTCTCTCTCTTCATTTCTTCTAAATTTTTCACAACTTGTTCCTTCATTTGAATGGTATTATTCCCAACAACCCCCATCAAATTTGGAGCATTTTTAGCAGATTCTGAGCTATACCCATTTGAGATTTCCTCATTTAATGGTACCCCATTTGAGGAAAACTCCTGAAATTGATTCAAATTCATAGAATTCGTATTCTCAAAATTCAACCTTTGAGGTAATGTTTGTTGTTGGTTATACAACAGAGTTGAAAACTGGTCATTTTGAGGGTAAAAATTGTTATTACTGATGTTAACATTTTTGTTGGTATTTGTGTAATTTTGATCATCTTCATTTGGGAAATTTACTTTAGCTTTTTTACCACGAATTTTACGAGCTTCTTTATCGTAAGCACGAGCAGCTTCCTCGGGAGTAGTGAAAGTACCAAGCCAAACCCGAATACCTTTTCTCGGGTCACGGATCTCCGCAGCCCATTTACCCCATGGTCGTTGTCTTATTCCTCTGTATTGACTCTTCCTCTGTTTTTTCGGGCGTTTTTGTTGCTGCACACCACCTGTTTGAAGAAATTACTCAGTACATTGTGACAACTATATAAACCTATAACAAACTATACCGTTCTTTTGAATTTGTTACGCTTTGACTTTATTTCGCTGTAAAATAAACTTAAAGAAACGAAAAGAGTAACACAAAAGATCAAGAATAATGAATACCTGAAGAAGGAAAAGTTCGTTTTAGAAGATGAAAATCTTGTTTCGTAGGATCATTTGATGATGTTGATGAGAAGAAAATATCAGGCCAAAAGTCTGAAACAGAGAATCCTTCGTTAGATAATATTGCACCTCCACACATTTTTTTTTTTTTTAATATTTTTATTTATCCAATTATTTTAATAGAAAATATTAAATTGGATTTTGGTAAGTCAGTGAATTTTGTTTTGACTTGAAATGAGAATAAATGAAGTTAGAAGTTTATTTATAGATGTGTGAAAGTGGAAGACAATGGTGATATTGGTGTTAAAAGGAGGTTTCCATGTTACTGACTTTTCGAATATTTTTTAACTATACTACTCCGTACAATAGTAAAGTTAGTCTGTCTTTCGTGGCGGCCAAGTTTTACTTTGTCGGTTGGTTTAATTCATCTAGAAAATTCTAGTCGTACTTTTTTTAACGGCATTTATCATCTGCGAATCAAAGTTTAGGGATTATATATACGGAGTACTACATACCTAATAATTCAATTAGGTAGAAGTGAAAATCAAGAATAAGTAAATAGATTATTATATAAAAACTTTTTTCTTGATTTAGGCTTTGAAATTGAAACTTACTAAGTTGATAAGTGAGGAATTTAGAGATAGGAACTAAATATCCTGTTACCATTTCCCTTTATTTCCACCACATATCAAATCCTTTAGCTTTAACACATTGTTCCGATATAATGAATTGGATAGAAAGAGAGGGAAGGGAAAAAAAAGGGGCTGGCTTCCTTATTTGGATAATAGGTTAAAAGAAAAGAGAGATTTATTTTTCTTCCTCCTTTAATAAACATTATTCCTCTAAAATTATAGAGAGTTTAAAGGAAAATAGACTTTTGTTTTTCTCTTCTTTCCCCTCCCCTTTATCCTATCTCCCTCATCCAATTCCCTATCTAAATTATTGTCCAAATATAATGTTAATGTGTGAATTATATTTGTTGCCATAAAGTTAAATCTCATTATTTGTTAAGGTACATTAGTGGTACGTCATTTACTCTAGAGTTTAAGCCACAAAAATCTCTTAAAATTAGAAAGAAAGTTTTAGTTTTTGACTATTTAGGGCCTGTTTACTTCAGCTGAAAACAGATGAACTGAATTGAACTGATTAGAGCCGAGCTGAACTGAACTGAAAGTTTTTTATGAAGGATTAATGAGTAGCAAAATAAGAGAAGAGCTAAACTAAACTAAATTGAACTGAGCTGAATTGAAATGAATTGAACTGAAATTAATTGATTTTAAGCTGAAGTAAACGGGCCCAACTATCAGTGATTCCCTTACTCTCTTGTCAATGCTTTCCTAAGGGTGTTGAAAAACTATAAAGTCAAAGAATAGGCTTGTCACCTAACTGGTTTTATGCAAATCATCGGCCAACAAGCATAATTTAAAGGTTTCAATGATATCCAATCATCGTAAAAGTGATTGCAGTTATGTTCAATTTGGAGTTTGTCTTATCTTTTAGAAATGTTTAGGAAATAAGTCAATTTCAATGGATTAGAGCAGCAAACTTAGTTTATTTTATTTAGTAGTGGTTACCTTAATCAAAAGTGATCCAACACCAAGTTGAACTTCGGGTTGGAGTATACATGTAGTACTCCATTATTTTTGCTTCAAAAGAAACCCGTTTTCACTTTACCTTTTGTCCCACATTAGAAAAATAACAACTTATTAAATTGATTTATGTATCCTTATATTCCTTAAGGATTTGTTAGAGTCCCATAATAGGGAGGACTTAGAGACTACACATGCGCGTGCGCGTTGGGCTGGGCTAGGCTCAGGCGAGTGATGCGGAGGAGGGGGGGGGGGGGGGGGCGTTT
>PYUH01000873.1:0-51748 GCA_016808085.1 Suaeda aralocaspica | reverse complement strand
GGAGGGCGCAGGGGGGGGGGGGGGGGGGGGGGGGGGGGGGGGTGGCTATACTTAGGCTGATTCTTGCCTTCGTTACCGCCCTAATTACAACCATAAATCTTAGCTTGCATTACCGTTCTGATTGCACCTTCCCATTTTACACTGATCAGTTACATTATAAATTATGGCCTCCTTCCTCACACAAGAACACACAGAACAATACTCTCATTATTCTTCCTCTCAATTATTAAACACTTTCCTTGGGCATTGTCTTGGTCGAGTTCTCAATCTACTCTTTTGTTGTACACCATTAGAGTAAACGTCGTGTAACCCTGTGGGTCGATTGCCAAGAGCCGTGTGTACGGGTGCGGGGAAAATTCGACTTTAGGGCAGTGATATTCCGTCAAGCCACGACTTTCTTCTTCGTTTCCAGATAAGTTTTTCGTAATCATTCTTAGCCTATCTATACTAATAACTAAAGTAAAGACCACTTAAACCAAAAACTGACACATGTCAATTTCATTCTCATTAAAAATTTTCCCGCCTAAAGCTTTTCCAATATCTTCGTATGCAAGCTTTTTTAAGTACTCCAAAAACCATAATTTTATTTAGTTAACTTCCTTATTCATTACTAAACTAAACTAAAATATTAAAATATAATCTAAATAAAACAAAATATTAAACTAAAATATTAAAATAACATCTCATAAAAGATTTTTATCATATCAATACTTTTTGAATTATTTTTAATACAATAATCATTAAAATTGCTTCATTTAAAATTTTATTCAAATTAGCTTATGTTACAAATCTAATTATCTAATAAAAAAATTAAATATAAAAAAAATGCATACTCCATATTATATAAATATTTTCATCTAAATCGTGCAACACACGAGTACTAATCTAGTTGAATTATAAATAATGGTCTCCTTCCTCACACAAGAACACACAGAACAATACTCTCATTATTCTTCCTCTCAATTGCTAAACACTTTTCTTGGGCATTGTCTTGGTTGAGTTCTCAATCTACTCTTTTGTTGTAAACCATTAGAGTAGACGTCGTATAACCCTGGGGGTCGATTGCCAAGAGGTCGTGTGTACGAGTGCGAGGCAAATTCAACTTTAGGGAAGTGATATTCCGTCACGCCACGAATTTCTTCTTCGTTTCTAGATAAGTTTTTCGTAATAATTATTATCCTATTCGAACATTCTAAAGTCGAATTTTGTTTTCTTTAATCATGGCTACTAATGAATCTGGAAATACTATTCATACTGTTGTTCCTTTGAATTCTGCTCTTCTTGCAAATTCTATTGTTCCTGATATGTCCAAAATGGATCTTTTAGATGGCAAAAAATATAAAATGTGGTATGACAAAATGGATTTGTTTTTTGGTCAAATCGATGTTGATTATGTTCTTAATTCTGATTTTGTTCCAAATGATTCTAATAGAGATTATGCTAAGGACAATAAATCCTGTCGTGGAATGCTCTTGCATTACAAGTCTAAAAACGCTAAAGAAATTTGGGATGCTCTTAAAACTAAGTACGGGACAGATGATTTTGGGACTAAGAAATATGCTTGTAGTCGTTGGTTGAATTTCCGCATGACCGATGATAAACCTATTCTTGATCAAGTTCACGAATATGAGACCTTATGTGCTGATATCATTGTTGAGGGTATGAAGATATGTGATTCCTTTCAAGCCAATTGTTTGCTCGGAAAATTACCACCTTCTTGGGACACTAATGTTCATTCCATGAAGCACATATAGAAGAACTTTTTTCTCCAAGAACTTGTTTCTCACATCAAAATTGAGGAATAAAACGGGATTCGGGTGAAATATAAAACTCATGAACATTCTTCCTCTACTTCTAATCTAGTTGAATCTAAGTCTGCAAGTAAATCTAAAGGATTCAAGGGCAAGGGACATAATCAGTTTCATGGCACTAGACAAGGGCTATAATCAAAAACGAACTTTCCAACGAAAGTGCTATACTTGTGGTGAAATTGGGCACTCCTCTAGGTTCTGCCCTAAAGGACATGGACCCGGTGCTAAAAATAAAGGAAGTACGACCCTTCCGAAGGAGTTAATCAAAGGTTATTATTCACTGTTTGTAAGGTTTCAGGATATGGAAAAATTTTGCCAAAAAATTTCTAGGGTGCTCATATGGTCAAAATATGACCTCGTACAAGGCAATTTGGGGTGAAAAGTACGTAAGAACATGCTGCTAGTTTGATAAAGTTGTTTAAGTTCCTAAAAAAATGATTTGAATGAGGGATGGTACAAGTTTTTGGAGGCTAAAACCAATCGTGTGTGGGGAGTCCATTATATTGGTGGTCCATAGCACTTGGTAAAAAAAAACCGGGCGAAAATAAGACGGAGTTCGGTGCAGACCCTTTGGAGGCGTCAATCAAAGGCTATTATTTACTGATTTTTGAGGTTCCGGGGTCCTGGGAAAAAATTTCGAGTTGCCCCCGTATGGTCAAAACATGATCCCGGACCAGGTGATTTGGAGTGAAAAGGCCATAAGAACGTTTCGAGAGAGCGAAAAAAGCTATCCTTTTTGTTCATCCAAAAAACAACCAACCTGAAAAAGAGGGAAGGTAACAAGTTTTTAGAGGCCGAGACTGATCGTGGGGAGTCCAGTGGTCAACCCGAAACATAACTTGTTTTTCTTACCCATCATCAATAGGATATTTATTCAAACAACTTAGGTAACAAGGTAATATTCTAAGACAATTCCTTAACAGAATAACCTTAATATATACCTGAGTCATCCAAACATTTGGATGAACACGTTTAGATGACTCATGTTCGTAGTAACTACGAACAAGTTTTTAGAGGCCGAAACTGAACAAGTTTGAATGGCTCATATGCAAAGTACTTATCAAGACTTTTCGGATTTTGTCTCAATTTTTAATTAAAAAATTGAGAGCAACTATTTATTCAGCATTATGTAGGCCCTCTTCTTATAGGCATGAACTACAACAAATGAAATTGAAATAAACTAGAATGTATTGAACTGAATTAAATTGAAAGACACTTAGCTTAAATGTTCTTAAATGAAATATTTTAATTTGATGCTGACATTTCAATTGTAACTTATTTTATTATTTAATTGTATTATTTTGATTTTTTAATGTTAATTTGTTTTAACAATTTTTTTTTCTATTCAACATTTTTACTTTTGAAATTTAATTTTTCTTATTTTAGTTTTTAATCTAAAATTTTTATTTTATATGCTTATTTTTTTTAATTTGAAATATTTAATTTAGATATTATACATTTTTATTATATTAAATATAAATAAAAATTAGAAGATTTAAAATAAAAAAAATAAAATTCATATACAAAATATAAATGTAAATCATTGTTGAAAATTGAAATAAGGTCATGTTCTTTTGGATTTAACTAATAGCACTTAAATGAATCGAAATGAACAAAATTGAAGTGAACTTAAAATAATTCCCCGACAATGGTTCTTACACTACCTATTGACATTTTTTTATTGAAATATACTGCCTATTGATTTATGTTTTCATAACTATGTTATATTCACATTTAATTTAATTTAATTTATTTGGTAGTTAATTAAATATTTGATTATGTGAGGAAAACTATATGGTATTCACTAAAGAAACTTATTTAAGTGACTTTAATCTCACATTAGTAATGGAAAAATTTAACAAGTTTACCTGCAAATTAGAAATCTGAATACTTGGACATTGTTTTTCTTACAACAGTTCACTTTGTTACCTAGCAATGCAATAGAGTCATGAGATGAATTATACTGGCAGTCAAAGTTAGGCAAAATCACAATGCCAAAAGTTTTGAAGGCTAGCATCCCAGGTAATCTTTTAAAATCAACTTCTACTTTGCCAAAAATTAGTAATGATCATAACAAAAAACACCAAGTTTATATTACCATCAACTGAGGAGGAAAATGACACTCTTATGGAATATGTGATTCATAAATCATAAAAAATTAGTAATGATGATAACAACAATTTGGTATGCCATAAATTTAATACCCCATTTGTTGCCTTTATTTGTCACAAAATAAGGAGCACGGACATATATAGTGTTTCCTTGGTTAGTCGTGCCAATGGAAAGCAAATGAACGCGGTTGCAATGTGCCACAAGGATACTTCAAAAATGTTTTCAGGACATATATCTTTCAGACTTCTTAATCTCATGCCGGGGGAAAACCTATATGTCATTTTATAAGCGGAGATTCATTTGCTTGGATTCAAAATAAAACTAAATTTTGTAATCGGTGTGCTATCTATCTAAGTAAAGGTAAAGATTCACTATATGAGCGAAATCAATTTAGTGATTAGCAAGCAAAATTATATATAGTAGCTTTCATGAATATTTTGTGAAACATTTCTGGTTTAAATGTATCACAAATGTTTACCAAATATATAGAATGAATTGTTAATAATTTCATGTAGCGTTAATAGCTCATAGATGCCTTATGTAGTAACTAAAATGATTATACTCCTAATAATTTCCTTCGCTCCATGAAAATAGAAACGTCCTACTCCTCGCATCCATTTCATATACATTTTCTTTTGTGGTGAGAGCTTCTATCTTCGGTTTCAGTAGGTCATGATATTGTTTTTCATCACGTCACTAGAACTTGAAAATAATTTTTTTTAATAGATTAAAGGTTGTCAACAAGGGATGGATGTGGATCTCGAAACCGATCAAGATCCATTATATTATCCGTATCCTTAATTTTAGCTGGGATTTTAGTCCATTGTGTAAGTTATGAATCTAGATTGGATTATAAAATAGATATGGACCAGGACCCGTATACCCATTTGTGTATTTATATACATACACCCATTTGTATAAATGTATGCACACTACTGTCTACTGGAGAGCCTGTGCATTGAGTGCGATGTCTCGAATTCACAATCAATGTTGCAAATTGTCCAATAGATTTTGAAGAGGTTTCGACTCTACAAAAGAGGATGATTATAACCTTTCACAAATTTATAATGTAGTAAGGATCGGTGTGTTTGACCAAGCTTTTAAAAAAACTATTTCTATTTCTAAAAAGTGTTTTTGTAAAAACTATTTCTATAAATCAGATTTGTTTGGCCATATATCTATGAATTTATTTTAATAAGTAGAAACAATTTTGCAATATTTGACCACTTGATTAGCCTTCAAATAGATTAAACCACCACTCCACCACCCCTTGAAGCCCTAGCCCACTACAGTCCGAACCCCAGCCACCACCCTACCGCAACCAAAAATCTAGCCACCAGTCCACCCTAACCCACCCATGCAAACCCATGACTCTACGTCCCTAAAACCCTAGCCATCAGCCCACCTGAACCCTTGTTCGCGACCCTATGAACCTCAACCACCACGCGAACCCATACCCCTAGCCACCTCCCCACCACGAACCCATGAACCTCAGCCACTATACGAACCCACAAACTTGTCACCCCAAATTTTACTTGCAGCTTTATTCCTTTTAGTTATATACAACACATTGCAAATAAGTATTGTGTAAGCATTTGTGGTTTAGTGGTAGATTGATGTTTGCATTATTCCCATTTTCTAGTGATTTAGTGATAATAGTTTGAGTAACATAGCTTTAAATTTAAGTGTTATTCTTTTTTATAGTACGTCACAATTAAGTAATTAACTAAGTAATCCCTTTATTTTAAATAGCCGGGATTAAGAGATTCAAATTTTCCGCTAAATAATAATGCTTCCATTGTTATTATTCACATCTCAATTTTTTTTAATCTCAATTTACTAGCTACAAATCGTAAATCATGTTTGCGTAAATTTTGTTCATGAATCTAAAGTATTTGATACTTAAAAAACTTAATTATTATAAAATTTATGACATTAATTTCGAATTATACCAAAATCATTTGGGCTTGCTATTTTTTACATATCAATTTTATTCTGTATTAATATTTGCTTTATTTTCCAAAAATGAAATTTTCATACATAGTATTAAATTACAATTTCTTGTAGTTCATTTTACTGTTTAATTTGTTTGAAAATTCTTCTATGGCCATTTAAGAAATTGGCCATAGAAGTCAACAAAAGTCAAACCAATTATAAAGTGACACCTATTAAATGATTTATGTATTTTATACAATTTAAATACGTATAATTTTTTTTATAATACAATTAATTTTTCATTAATTTTGTGTATTTTCAATTGTATAATATACGTTTTATAAGTCACCGTATTTTTAATTTCATATACGCGTATTATATACTACTTTTACGAAATACACCTACTTCTTCTCCATTAATTATCTGTTTGAACCTACGGTCTTCCATTGATGTGTATTTAAGCACTAAGAGAATTTTATGATTTTTCTAGGATTCGAGTACAAGGGTTCGATTCAATGTGTGTGCATAGTTCTGGTAACTACGAATAATTTTGGTAACTACGTGACGGTTTTGTTGCAAGTATATGTCGAGAATTCAGTACTGTAACAATTCGCCAATAGCGTAACGTAGGAAGAAGACGCATACCCTGCTAAGAGATATTTGGTAATAACCATAACTTATATAACATGTTACCTTTCTAGTATTTTTCGTAGCAGATTGGGGAATGGCCATAAATCATTCTGTATTTTACCTAACATACACTAGGAAGAGTACATCGTATATAATTGGATATTATCTTTGGTAATTAGTATACATTGTCTATGGCATTAATTGCCATAAAGTTATCAACACAAATAAAGGTAACAAATAAACAATCAAATAATACTTTATTTTGGGTGTTAATAAAGATTTGTTTGCATAGAGTGCTCATCATCAAATTCGTTAAAGATGAAGAGGTTTTTTTCATGATGCAATGGCCAATAAAAGTTTAATAAAATTTTTCACCTTCATTGTGTGGATAGTAAGCCGAAATGAAGCCAAAATTGAGACAATGTATGAGTCCTAATTCTGGGATCATTTTGTTAATTTAATTTTTTTTGTTTGAGTTGATATGGTCAAAATTGAGTGTTAGCTTAGATAGTTAAAGATTTAGAGCTTAGATGGTTTGAGTTCATTTGGTCAAAATTAAAGGACATTAGGTAAGTAACTATTGAAACTAATTTTGTTGTAGGTGGTTATGTCCACATATTTTATTGTTTGATGACCAAACATGAAAGTAAGAAGCGACTTTTTTTTTTGTACCTCAATCTATTTTATAAAATAAACTCGGCGATATTCTACCAACACCAATAATTTGAAGTGATGCGAAAAAAACTTATATACTACTTTTTTCATATCATCTACGATCACTTTATACTTCTTTTATATAAGAAGTACATAGATAGATTATGCCAAATGATAATTTTATCCATCACGATAATGTTGACAAGGTGACATGGTAATTGCCTACTGTCAAACAGGTAGTTTCCCCCCTTTTTTATGCAGATTAACTTTTGATCAATATAGTATAAATTTTTATTAGTAAGAATTATTTACCATATTCAACAAATTATAACAACAATTTTGGTCAAATTAAACGCGAGTGATTAAATTTCAAAATTTCATGAAATTATTATCAGTTGGCGATTTGCTTAAATATAAATATTTATGTGCCTAGGATGTGCACTACTTTTGTTTATTGTTGTTGAATAATAATAAGGTGGTATTCGCTTAACTCTTGAAGATATAGGCAGTGGTATTGTTAATATACAAGTTAGCGTACACATCACACTTATGAAAAATTAATTAAATATATGTCCAAATAACAAAATTACTTAGTTTTAAAAAAAATAAACATCAAATTGTTGGCTAATAGTCTTTGTTTGGTTGCCAATCTAAAACATTTGGCATTTTTTCAAAGTGAGTAACTTCGTAGCAATCTGTTGCTTGGGACACTTGCCATTCATAATACATAGTTGGCATAAATTTTTTCAAGTAGTCACTAAGGGCATCGATCATTCCACAACTGTCAAAATGATCATTATCTCGTTGTTCTTTACCTTTCTCATATGTTTGTTTTTTGGATATTGTTTTGGGGGGATTACCTTTTCGTTTATCTCCTATAACTTTAGGATCATTGATACCCAAAGGTGCTTTAGTTTCCTCTTCTTCGTTATGAGTCTGAGCCTCCATCAACAATTTCAGTAATTTGTCTTTTAACCACATTGAGCGCGCATATGATGTTGCTGTCATCCTGCAAAGTTGATTGCTCAACCCATTAAGAACTGCAAATCGTCCGGTTGCTGCTGTTTCATTTTCGGATTTTATCATTTCTTGATCGTTAGTAAATTCACAACAATGCTCCTGCTCGGATAGTCCACCGACGAAGAATACAGCCATTCGGAATTTGTAACATACCAGCATACTTCATGACCGCAAACATATGTCGACAAGGGTATCCGATAGACTGCATCTTCATGCAACAACAAAACATTCGCTTTTGACTAAGGCTGTGAACAACAACGTACTTCATTTTTCGGTTTTCAGAGTCATACAACCAATATGTCTTTGCTTGGCCATCAGGGCGACCCCATTCAGATTTAGAATTATAGACAATGTACCTCTCTTCATGGTAGATCTCCTTACACAACATTTCATAAGATTTTCGTGTGTATACTTGTGCAGCGTGTGTTTTGACGACACGCAACACACCATCGATAACAGGGAACGTGTGTTTACTTATATTGTTGTCCTGATCCTCATCATATCGTAAATGCTCAAGTTCTTCATCATATGTCTCAGCAAATTTGTAAAGCAACAATTTTCTATTCATAACTTTTTTGAAACTGCTGTTCATTGACTCACATCTTTGTGTACTCCTCATCCCTGCAGTAAGATGTAACTCAATTTATTTATGCTATTGAAACGATCAAATTCAGCATGATTATGTGAAAATAGGATCATTGCTACCAAAGTAATGATATTTAAGCATAAGGATAGACATTACTAGCATACCTGCGAAAAAATGACCAGCTAGATAAGCTTCTACCCACTTCTCTTTATCATTGTACAAATTAATTTCCCATTTGCTATCCTTAACCTTGTAGTGCGTAAAAAGCTCATTCCAAGCTTTCTCAAATTCCGCCGGGGTTCTACATCCATCCACACACTTCATAAAGCCACTACAAAACCGCTTGTTTGTGTGTCCCTTAATATTCCGCATAATATACCATAAGCACAATCTATGTGTCGCATTTGGGAACACTATTCTAATAGCGCTTGCCATGGCTTTGTCACCATCGGTCAGAACTGTATAAGGAATCAAATTTTCCCCGGCTTCAAGTAGTTGCTGTAGCACCCAAGTGTAAGTTTCTATTTTTTCATTGCTAATTAACGCTACTGCAAATGGCACCGTCTTCCTGTGATGGTTGACTCTAGCTATCACCACTAAAGGCTTGTTATACGCATTCACTTTGTATGTTGTATCAAATGCAATGACTCTACCGAACGCCTTGTAATCGTTCCGTGAGATTCCGTCGCACCAAAAGATTTTTTCAATTGAATTTTGCTCATCACAAGTGTATTTCATGAAAAAAGTTGGATCAGTTGACATCTTTCCTGAAAGATACGCCATCACAGTCTCAGCGTCACTAATATTTATCTCCTCATTTTTCAATTTAGCGTACGAATTGTACAAGTCTTTCCTCAAAAATGACATTTTACGAATGCGTCCTGCTTCTTGGGTCAAATTTCTCATTTTAATACATGGTCTCACACCAGAGTTGATCAAAGATTCGAGATATGAACATAAGTTAAAAACATGAATAAAAATAGTGTCAAAATAATAAATCCTAGAAGATACGACCTACCTTATGAACGGGACTTGGCTTGTTGATGTAAGGTCATGACTGTGCTTTGCTACAAAATCTTTGACGAACCACCTATCAGTTGCAGAATTCCACTTGAATACCATTTTTGCAAGGCACCCACATCTTGTTTGTTCTCTAGGTTTGTAAATACGATTCAGTTTTGTAAGGTCTCTTTCTTTTCGCCACCCCTCCTTGTTACACACGAGTCTTTTCCCCGTCATGCGTAAATCACCTCCACTGATATTGTCCCCTTTAAGACGCACTCCAAATCCTGTTACCTTTGCATACATTTTGTAAAATTGGATGCAGTAGTCTAAATTTTTGAAAGAAAATTTTTTCATGCCTTCTTCTGTATAATCTTTTAGGTCTTTATGGAATGATTCCCAAACATCAAGGTCGATGAATTTTTCTGGGATGTCATCGACATCATTCGTCGAATTATGTGGTTCGCATTTACCAATTTCCTCCTTCACCACCTATGAAAAGGTTAATTTTAGTCATATCTATAATTATTGTAGTTTCACTTATAAATAACCAAATAATCATAACAATTTCGACAATTTCAGAATGAAGAAAAAAAATTTAACCATGTCGGTTTAGTTGTTTGGCATAATGTTTAACATTGTTACCTTCGGGTTATCTCCTTCGTTGTTCGTCTTTGATTGAGATTCCACTGAAACAGGATAATTGTCAATGGAGAGACATTGATCATATTCGACCCGGTTTACAGGTAGATTTCCCTGAGTGTCATCCATTGCCCACCCGTCGAGAACTGCTCCAGTAGTTTGCCGAAATTCACGGTACCTGTTGAATTGTCTTCGAAAAAAGTGGAACAGAGTTCACAAGTATTTTTTTATGTGATTTAACAAAATTGTAATTTTGTATAAAATTTTAAAAGGTTGTTACCTAAATCCATGGCATAATGGCAGGCATTATGAGATACACCTACCTAAGTTGAATTATTTACGAAATATTTGATAAAATCTCAAAGATTCTCATGAACATTAAATATTGTCATATTCACGAATTTCTAACAAAAATTGGAATTTTTTTTTTTTTTTTTGGTTTGTGAAGGTAAATTATCATTAATCCTAGATAATTTATTTTTTAAAAAAAGTAGGGTAATTAAAAGATGCACGTGATAAAGAATTAAAAAAAAAGACTCTCCAAGTGTAATACTGGACAATATTTTATTATCCTAATAAAGCAACAACAATTCTTAAAAAAAATTAAACATAAATAATATAAATTAAAAATATCTATAACAACTGATGCCTTTAACTATTTTGAATAACTGATTAATATTATGCATTTATTGGAGTATTAACTACTTAGGAAATAGGTATTGGAGTAGTGGAGTAATGGGTAGTTTTTTTTAATATTCTATTTTCCTTATTTCTTAGTTTACTTAATAGTATAACGACTAACTATTGTTGGGGAGTATGAATATTGACAACTTTTTGCAATCAAATTTTATTGTGTTTAGTTTAGTTGTAGCGGCTTCACATTCATACTTTAATTTGGTCCATGCATGAATTATCTATGGCATTTGTAATGCTGGATTTGACAATGTACGAAATTAAGTTGATGCAAGCTTAATTCATTCCTACATTTAAAAGTGCAAAATACATAATGGAAGTCTAAATTTGTCTGCTGTTACAACAAAAGTTTCATACATTCTTCGAAAATATTCATATCTTATTATTTACTTGTTTATAGCTAACAAAGTTGTCGTCACTGCTAACACTATCAAAGCAAGATCAAAGGTTGCAAAGATTTAAGGCAATAGCAAGGTGGAGTATCCAAGTAGTTGATACACCTACACAAGTTAATGGGTATAACTCTAACTAAGTCATTAACCTACAACTTATATTTTGATCTCATGCAATATTGTTTGTTTAAAATTACAGGTATGATTGCGGAATGCATGTTATCAAAATAATGGAGGCTTTAGATCGTAAAAAATGGACACGGAAAAGTTACTTTCACGTAATTAATTTATATTGTTCATTGATTTTACCTTATCCTTGTGCATGTATGTTTGTCCTTATCAAATGAGATTTATTTTGTAGGACTTGGAATCCCATCGACTTGAGACACTTGTTTCATTAGTTGAATGGGAGGCTAACAGTCTACGGCCAGTTATTCCAGCAAATGCAAATGTTGATGACCGCGATTTGAAATAGTTTCTTTTGGGATCAATAACTCTAGTATTAGATATTCAATGTAACTAATTTCAATATTAGTTTATGATTATTTTTGAGATTTAGTTGTAAGTGATGGAATTATTCCAACAGTATTTGTAATTGGTGAAGTGGTAAAGATTCATTATTTTGGCAATAACCAAAAATGGTAGTGAACAATTATTTTGGACTGAACTGATGTGTTTGGACTTTCGTTTAATTTAACTTTGATGCTTTGCTTCCAAAAAAAAAAAAATGAGCAACTCATTCAATTATAATGCATTTTGGGACAATACAGTGTAAAAAAAATAGAGAATTTACCCCTAATTTAAAAAAAAAGCTAGGGTACATTTTCAATTAGTACATCAATTTAGTTGAATGATTAGTTTTATTGCTAACAATACCCAAAGTTTACATGTGCATGAAGTTGGGGAAGGGTTGAACAAACAAGTTTTAAAATTTATGCAACTATAAAGGTTGTATTGCATCTAATCACATCACTTCTTAATTGTTCATAAGCTAAAAAATGACATCACTTTCCTAACTGAGTTATGTCCATGTAACTTCCTTGTATGAATTCATCGGCTATAAGACGAGAAATGTTGGTGGGTTTGTTATGGCGACTTTGAACTAGTTTTGCCAGACACTTTAATCGTTCCACACGCATCTCCACTGTCTGCAAAGAAAACATAAGGTCGTTTAGACAATGCATTTAAATTGTGTAGTACAATTTTAGAAAAACATACATACCCCTAAGTGAAGGTCCTTCAATGCTTTAATGTCACCGCATTCAATAAATTTGATAACAAACATACCACAATCATGTCTGAATTGAAAACAATAAATTAGAATATTACTTTAAAAAATTCGCTAACAAATCTTGGTGGAAATCAAAAAACCAAAATAAAAAAAGGAAAATGTAACTATACCCATTAGGTTGTCTTACAACATCTGCGGTATGGATAACACAATTGCTAAAATTTTTAAATAGTTTGGCCAATCGATGACGTCCCAAGCTTTTGCTGGCAGTTTCCATCTACAAATTCAAGTCTTAATTAGTATATCATAGTTGCCATGCACTTAATTTAATCAATATGTTTAAAACCTACCAAATCAATAACAATATTGAAACGGTCATTCGATACACCGATGGAGTCAACTATCCAACACTCTGATACGGAGACATAATAAGTTACTAGGAACCAGTGACTATTCTGACAATCCAAAACGGGTATATACACCTACATTAAATAGTAACTTATAAATTAAGTTGCAATCAAAAGACAAAAGTCAATAAATAAATACATAGTACTTTTTTAAAACAGGAAATACATAGTAACATTTGTAAATAAATTCTAATCAAACCTCTTTGATATTTTCAACTTCATTAGGTACAAATTGGTCAAGAGAACGGAATTCATACTCAACTAGGTGAGGTCTGAAACTACGTGGAAATCGTACCTCATCTTTAAATATAGCCCCCCTGAAAAGTAAAAGAGAGTTAACTAAAATATTAAACATAAATTCACTATAGAATACAATAGCTGAATGTTACACCTGGAATGCTGATGACAATATCATCTTTGTAGATCCAGCTTCAAGTAGGTCTTTTTGCATGTCATAGGTGTAGACAGTCATGAACTATTATGAAATAAAGTAATAGAGTATATGGATGCAAACAACATCAAATACATATGACACATAATTCAAAGACCGAAAAAGGATATCATACTTTGTCACTAATCCAAGAATCAGGATAGACACACCAAGACTCTCCGACCGTCAAAAAGATTGTGCTACCCAGACTTCCATATAATTCTGCAAATTTGTCATCATTGCTGACATTAATGCATATTTTCTTTTCAACTGAGGACAATGTAAACAAAAATTCTTTGAAAATCGGTTTATGATTTCCGCATTGTCCTTCTTTTTTCGAAGTACTCTTCTTAGCTGCACGTCCTGTGGAATAATCGTCTTCTGGAACCTCAACAACTTCAACACAATTCTGTAGTTGGTATGAGCAGTCCATATTGAACTGTCAAAATTAACGAGGTTTTACCAAAAAAAGCTAACTAAATATATTATGGTAATGGCCATCTTACTTTTAGGACATAGTCGAAAAAAATTATCGTGTTTAATGAAAAATATTTCAATTTTTGCAATTACCTGTGGATTTTTTGATTTTGACTCTGTCTGTTTTTTACTTTTCTTACGCTTACATGATGGGACCTGCGTGCAAAAATACTCCAGTTACTGATTGTGTATGAGAAGAGTAACCTTCTTTTGGAAATTTGAACGCGCATGTTGGCTTTACCAACGTAGATAGAGTGACACCAAGGCCATTCTGAGCTACATCTCCTTCCTTGTTAATATCCTGCGACATAAGAAAAAGTAATCTACTGATAAAGATTTTTTTAGATAATAAAATTGTTGACCCTAGGGGTTTTGATGATGACAAACACATACTACTAATGGGTTACTTGTTTGATGTCAAGATAAACATATATTAGTAGCCGTTGTATCAACAGAAGAAGTTGTCTCAAGTTCAGATGTCTCAAGTACGTATCGAAATAATCAATACGTAACTCAGAAGGTTTATACACATGAGAATATTCAGAGAATATATGACAACAAGACTTCAAAGTATATTCTGAGAAGATATGGAAGATATATTCTAAGAAGATACCATTAAAGATCCTTGAATATATTTGGAAAAGATATACACAAGATTATGGTAACAAATCTATGTGAATTTAGATGGAGAATTAATCTAAATTCACTTATGAAGAATATTCACCAAGATATAGGTGAAGATATGAAGTGTGAAAACAAGGAAGGAAATCAGAGAAACCCTACTTGTAACTTCACTATAAATACTGAAGATCAGAAGAGAAGAATTCAACCAAGACTTACGCACTTCATTGGAAGCATACAAGACTAGGTACAAGAGTCAATTGTACTAGGATTGTGTCCAACTTTAAGAGTCTGTAATCTTGAGTTCAGGGAAAGGAGAGTGATTTGAGTGAATCACTTGTAAAGAGAAAGAGAAAGAGAAGAACTCGTTCAGGGGAACAAGTTCAAGGGAAGAAGTACTGAGTTGTACTTAGAGAATAGAGAAGGTTGGCCAAGCCACCAAGAGAGAAAGAGAAAGAGAAGAACTTGTTCAGGGGGAACTAGTTCAGGGAGAACAAGTACTGAGTGGTACTTAGAGAAGTCCGTACTAACTAGGATTGTAACAGAGTCGTTGGCCCTAGTTAGTAAAAAGAGAATTGAGTCAAAATCCCTAGTGGTCGAGGTTTTTTCCTTCCTATTGGGCCTAGGAAAGGTTTCCTCGCTAAAATCGCGTGTTCTCTACTTGTCTCTCACTCTCTCTATACTTGTCTCTACTTTACTTGTCTCTAGTTTAATTATTATTGTTTGTCAAAAACTAACAAAAATACAATCACATTACCATCTACAACCAACCTCTTCTCTTTGTGCATTGGCTTGTCCTTTTTTCTTACGTGATGATGATGCATGCGCAGAATCATTGTTTTCCACATTAATCAACATTTGTTTTCTTGACCTTTGTAAGATCTTCTTCTCTACACTTTCTTCTTCATAAATTATACCTGGAGAATCATAGTTTTCCCCGTTTGATGTGGATTTATGATTAGGTGTATTCGACTTATTTCATGGGCTCTTGGAATTGCTAAGATTGCTAGGACTTTTTGTGGTTTTTGTTGCATTAATAGGTTCAGGGATGTCCGTAAAAGTTTCCAAACCCGGAGGAAACTGAGGACCATCTAGCCTAATGTTGCTAATGCTAAAAGAATCGATGTCATTGCTTTCATTCACTGCAATATCATCTTCCTTTTCACTTCTTGTTTTTCAATTTCTTCCGTTTCCAGTTCAAGCTTGCGTTTCACTCCTACTTCGTTGGACCAAGTCAGCAATTCACCATCAGGATTAAGGAACGGAGAAAAACTGCAATTAATTGGGCGTATGTCGCATCTCATCTGAATTCGGAGTTGTTCTGTCTACTGATTCTCCCAGATTTCCAGAATTAAGGATATCCTTAGATTTCCCAATATCGTATTGGCTATTACCTATGTTTGTGCACCTATCTATCTTTGACATTAATTGCGTCAAGGCTACTCCAATTTGCTTACCATCATTCTCAATTCCGCACATTCTCTAAGGGAAAAAAATTAAAATTGCCTTATCAAAAATTAAATTCACAAATCAATTACCAAAGCATAACTAACTAAAACAACAAAATCATAGGTAAACATTAACAGCCACTTACATCATTAAATATAACTAGTTGTTGCGCAGTTGAATCCTTTTGCTTTTTAGCCATGATGTTTAGTAAAAAAAAAAAAAAAAAGGATCAAAGTTTAAAATTCAACTTGTCAAAATAAATCTACGACTACTATACAGATGATAAAATGTGATATTAGTTAGGAGTATTGCATATGGGCTTGATTTAGGTCCTTATATGCTAGGGTTAATTCATTGTTTTGATAACAATATTATTAGATATTCTGGTAATGACAATAAATATTCCATAACAAACCATAAACAAATATTACACAAGAAATATATTACCGATTTTATTTTACTTTTTTTTTTTGGAAATTTCCGGAAAAAGCCATCATTGACATAATTTTGAATTCAATTGCTGACTAAAATACGTAACTACAATTTTTTGAATTTAAAAATTTTTAAAGGGATGATTACTAATTTTTTATAATTTTTAAAACATGATTTTCAAACAACCTATAAAATCCATAAAATCCTTTTGCCTTCTCTGTTTTCTCTAAACAATCTTCCTATTAAAATTGTTGATCAAGTGTTAATCATAATTCGGGATTATACCAAGGTAACGTTTTTCTCTACATCATATAAGTTGTCCATCATTTCACATGAATTTAATTCTTTCCATGAATATCACTGAAAAAGCGTAACTTGCGTCAAATAAATACTTTGTTTCTGTGTTTTCAGTTGCTTTGATATCTGCTTCAAGCTCTACAAAAAGTAGTGCAAAAACTCGTACTATGTGTTATTGCTCTCTTCCTACACAAGTGAATACATCATGGACTCCGACGAATCCCGGTCGTCGATTTCTTTCTTGCCAATTTTACAATCACGAAACCAGAATCAGAGGATGTAAATTCTTTAGATGGGTTGATGAAGGAACGACTGATTGGCAAAGAGAAGTTATCATTCAACTGAAAGAAGAAAATAATTTGCTTAAGACTAAGAATTCTCGTTTGGAGTATGAAAAGTCCGCATTATTGGCTGAATTTCACGGAGCAATTGCAAATCCGGTTGATTACGATACTGCGGTTCTAGAAAAACCTGTTGAGAAACTTATCAAACACACGTTTGAGTTAAATTGGATTAATGTATCTATTGCTTTGATCGTGGTCTTTTTTAATATTATATAATGTTTAAGCCACATTCATTTAGATTTTTAGTAGATGTTTGTAATTTGTAATTGGAGTTTAGTAGATTTTTAAATTGGAATTTAGATTTTTAGATGTTTGTAATTTGTAGTATTTAATCTAAATTAAAGTTTATTTATTCTAAACATTGGATGGAAATTTGAAATACAGATACATCAATACAGTTAATTAAATTAATCGTAGGCATGGTTTTACAAATTTTACTTTTCTTGCATATATGTATATGTAACTTAAACCAAATTAAATATTCATGCAAAATTCAACACAATGCATACAATGAAGAATAATCTAATATTTCAATTGTCTTTTTGGTTATACCCTAAATAAAATTTGGCCATGACTTAAATATCCGTCAAACATCAGAGGTTAGGTAACTACCAAGTCATCTCCTACCTATGGACGACAGAAAATAATTTGAGCATTTATACAATTTTAATGGACAACTAATTAAAGGAACAAACTCTACATATAAGATCCGACACTTTTTTTTTTTTTTTTTTTTGGGGGGGGGGGGGATGAATGCTTCATCGTTTTATTTCTATGTTGAGGAAACGTATATCATCCTTCGTGCAAGACATGGCATCGAATTAAAGACTACTGCAAATTTTGTTTCAACAAGTTCATCCATGGACGATGAACTTAAATTTAGAACAGTTCTCATGAATAAACCGTCATTGGGGAGAATACAATTTTACTTTATAATTAACATATTTTGTATTGCTACATGTATATGAAAAGTTATACATCGTATTAAGGTAATTATTAAATTAATATGTATAAATTAATATATACGATATGTAACCAAATTGTATAAAATACGAATATCATTTGATATGTATCACAATATTATTGGTTTGTCTTTTGTGGACTTTAGTGGCCAATTTGTTGAATGGCCATAGAAGGAATGCCCTTAATAGGTTATAGTTTTGGAGCCTAATTTTCAAGCTCATCTTGGGCCACGGAAATCTCAGGGCCCTGATTTGAAAAGGTAAGTCCATGCTAACTAAAAATAAATGACAAAATCAAATTAGCATTCGTTGACATTTTTTGCTTTACCAATTCACTTTAATTTTTATTTATTTATTTTTATGTTTCCACTTCGAAATCTAATGCTGTGTAAACCTTAAAGTGTTTGCAGTGTTGCATTGGCTGCAAACGTGAGCTCAACTAATTACCGCACGTAGCTTAGGACGGCAAAATATTTCTAACACATTTATAAGAGACTTGCATATAGATAAATATAAATAAATATTAGAGCTAGCACAAAAGAAAAAAAACATTTCTGCCAAAAAAAAAAAGAAAAAAAAAAAATAAAAAAATTGACTTTTGGTTTACTGATTGTGATTTGTATTTCATAAAAATGGCTGTTAATCATTTGTTCACAGCTTTCTTCATTGCTGTTGTTGCATTGCTTGGCATTTCTTCTGCAGAATATTATGTTGGTGATCATGTGGATGGCCGTCGTCTAGAGTCATACACCCCCGAAGAAAATTATCCACGTTATGAGGAAGGTCATAGCTTAAAGCGACACACACCTCAAGAAGACTACAATCCAAGTTATTACGAAGAAGGTCACAGCCTAGAGCGAGATACACCTCAAGAAGACCATCCAAGTTATAAGGAAGGTCATAGCTTAAAGCGAGACACGCCTCAAGAAGACCATCCAAGTTACAAGGAAGGTCATAGCCTAGAGCGAGGCACTCCTCAAGAAGACTACCCAAGTTACAAGGAAGGTCAAAGCCTAAAGCGAGACACACCCCAAGATGATAACGGTGCTAAAATCAAGATTCAAGGCATGATCTATTGCAAAGACAACGGAAAATTGAGTCCTATGCAAGGTACAAATTCACATGCATATTTATATTACCACGAGTTTTTTTGTTTGTTTGTAATCTTCATTTTGTCTCATCGCCTCTTTATGCTGTACCACTTCTTAAAACTACATTGATACGTTCTACTTAATTACTTGTGGTGAAACAACACATAACTTATGGTACACTAATGTAAAATGGAATTAAAATGTATATGCATGAACGAAATACTACGAACATAACTAAGACATTAATAACCAAATATTAGAAATAAAAACCATGTAAAATAGATATAGATAGACCATGTATTGGGTGATCAAGATGGAAAAGCCGAGTGCCCGAGTTCTATGATTCAAAGTATCGTTTCCTAGTTGATCACTTTGAATTCCATATGCAAAGCAACGATCGAGATGATACCAACCTTTTCATAGCTGGTATAATATACTTCTTGAATAGCAGATACCAGCTTATATAAAGCTTTTCAAGAGCATACATCAGTTTTTCAAAAGACAACATCACTTGTTTGAATAGTTTATACGTCTCTCAAAATATCAATAAAACGAACTCATCTAACATGCATACTTCGATGCTTAAGTTAATACTAATGGCTTGTGATTGAATTGACAGGGGCAACCACAAGGGTGACATGCATAGTGAAGGATACAAAGAATGGGTATGAAACAACCCCCTTGTCAGTGGAAACACCCCTCACAGATAAAAAGGGTTTCTTTCTAATCAACATGGCAAACTATGTAACACCGCGTTACAGTATTAGCAATTGCAGGGTGTTCCTGGATGATGCCGCGTCTGAGTATTGCTATGTCCCAACTAACACCAACAATGGCATCTCTGGTGCTCATCTTGACAAATCCAAATCAAGACGCCTAAACTCCGATGGCTCTACTCTTTACTCTGTTGGACCTTTCGCCTTCAAAACTCCCTCTTACTAATCAAGAATTTAATCAGTTGTATGGTTATTTGGGATGATTTTATATTTGTCCAAAGTAGTTTATTTGAACTTTGAGACTTGGGAGAAAGAGCAGTTTAACTTTCGACTTTCTAGTTGTCAATTCATTAATGGAAATTATACAACCAACTATACTTGATCTCATCTATATCTTCATACATAACTAGTCTAATACTCCATAGTATGTAATTAAAAACAGCTATTCCCTTCGATGCCTACATGATGTGTAGTGTAGGCAACCTGTCTTGTTAACATATGCTCAAAAGTAGTAAAAGTTGATAATGAATAGTTGAAAGAAACTGATTACAAAGATAAAATGCAATTAAGAAAGTTTTGCCATATATTTCAAATCGAAAGGTCTACTAGGTTGCCAAAAAAAAAAACAAAGGTTTAACAATAACAAGCTCCCAAGTTTAATGTAGTAGTACCAAACATCAAACCAGCAGAATAATATACCAAGAATTGTAAATGATCCCTCTTAAATATTACAAACTAAGATGCTATGTCAAAAACCATTATTTTTTTAAAATTGAAAACCTTCAAAGAAAATGTATACACACGAAGATGATTAGATATATTCAAACTCACTTCGCCATAATTATGAACAATTCTAATTACATTTTGACCTATGTAATTATCAATGAAACCGAAAAACAAAAAAAAATATAAATTGCATAACACACTTCACAGTAGCCTATAGAAACATTTTTGAAGATTCATGAAAGAATTATACACAAATGCACAGGACAGGAAAACCCAAAGTTGTAGAATGCCAGCCAACTTATGTCACCGAGACAAAGATTATCAACTAGATAGCAGGTTGATGTGCATGTTAAATCTAAAATTAGTTATTATGGTATGAGCATTACCTGATTAACACTTCTGAAGAACACATCTTTCATATAAAGTAAGGACTTGCTGCCTACTTGGACTTGCCAGCTTCAGCAACTCAGCACCAAAGTTATGTTTTACAAGTTCTTGCTTAAGTTTCTGAATAGTAAACTTGGTATAATCTTCTGAATTCAATTGATCATTCTCATCTTCATCTGGTTGTGCTGATGGCCGAAAAGGACTCCCAATGCTCTTAAGCTTCTTCTTGACTCGAGTAATAAGTGTGTCATCTTCAGCAGTATCAACCCTCAATTGAAGAGGTGGTGTCTCTATAACCAAACGTTTACCATTGGAAGTAGTAGCCTTGAGCTTTGCTTCCAAGGCAGATTCATTGAAACAAACAGAAGCCAACTCTTGTTGGACTAGATCAAGCTTACCCTGTGTGGTCTGCAGCTGGAGAGAGAGAGCTTCAGCTCTACGGTTGGCTTCTGCTCGAGCACTTCGTTCAGTCTCAAGTAGATTATTAAGAACTTGAACTGTGCTGGATCTTTCAGCGTTATTTAATTTCAACCGGGATTCTATCTCCTTATCCCTTTCTTCAAGTCTTTCCTCTAGGTACTTCACTTTCGAATTTGCATCAACCTCTAATGCACGGATTCTCGAAAGTTCATCAGCAAGGTCCATTTTTTGCCTCTTCAAATTCTCAATCTGTCTCTCTGCTTTCTCAATGCGGGCCCACCTTTCCATGGATAATTGCTGAGCATCGGTTTTTTCCTTAAGAGCATTTGCTGCTTCTGCTTGTGCCTTTTCTGCTATCTCAACAGCTTTCCTTGATTCTTTCTCAGCAGCTCTACATCTCTCTTGCACCTCATCAAACATCATGAATTCAGATTGATACTTCTCCTCCAGATGGAGTTTTTCCTGCTCAAGTATCTTAGACTGTCTCTCATAAGACTGTACTGCCTCATTTGCAGTTTCTAACTTTTCTTCCAGCACTTTAATCTTGAGTCTCAGATCTGCTACTTCCATGTCATAGTTAACAACCTTAGACTCAGCATCCTAAGGTTGGAAGCAAAAAGAGAACCATATCAATGATATTTAAAAGGATGAAATTAAGCAACACATCTACTAGAAACCAGAAAAAGTGAGGCATAGAGAAAATAAGAACCATGTCTAGTCCTGTCTGTCCATCTAGCTCAGCTAAATTCATCACAAAATGAATCCTACTAAATGAACGTCAATGTTTCAAGTCAAAGCTATAATTGTACTTCAGTTTTAAGATTTGAAAAGCTGGCAGTCATAATTTGTCTCTCTGACATTCAGTCATTTCGCAATTTAACTTTTAAGCAGACACAGCCATGTAAATTAATAGCTTCACTACAAGCTAAATTTAGTCCTATGAAAAAACTAAGTCACATGGGATCTGTCAAAATTCTTCTTGACGTGCAGATGTAAATATCAATTATTTATTATCGGATAACTAGAGATATAATGGCCAAATGTGTGCATGGGATATTGGCATTCTAAATGCATACAGAAGAAAGAGTATTTGAAATTGTGGCAGGGAACAGCAGTAATACTTTCCAGAGTTTCAACATTCATCTACGGACCATTAAAAACATATTTTTAGGTAAAAAAAAGAAAACATATCAAGAAAATGAGCAGCAATTGATTCCACAATGTGTCCAGTATATATGACATTAGCAGAAAGGTGAGTTCAATTATAGCTTGGTATGTAACTAAGAGTCTAAGATCATTCAGTACAGAACTTTTGTCAATATTTACAAGCTTCATAATAATCATTGTTAATGATTTATTCACAAGGAAAATTCAGTCATGTAAATTGTGTTAAATATTTCATATATTTTCCAGATAATAAACTTCTTTATAGTTTTTACTTGTTCATGAGTTACAAATGTTAACGGTCAAAGTAAAGAATAGAGGTAGTAACTAGCAACTAATAGAGCTATCCCCATTTAAATCATAATTACTCACCTTTAACTGTAACTTTAAAGTTGTCAATTCTTGCTCGACCTCATCCATCTTTTCCACCTTATCTTTAAGCTCCTTGTCCTGCAGTTTTAATACACAACAGTCAATGATCCCCTTATAGATAGCACGCACAAAAAAAATCATGATTGTAAGCAAAGGCATTCATGAATGCACCTCTCTAAGCATAGATCATAACTCGGACAGAAAGGAGGTCAGTAAAAAAAGAGTTCTCAGAGTATTTCAAACCTTATCAATCAAAGTTTTGACAAATTCAGCTCTTAGCATATCTTCCCGTGATTGCAAATTCTGATTGGTACATTCTTGCACAGATGCAGCTTTTCCAAGTGCTAATTTAGCCTCCCTGGCAGCAATTTCATATTTCCGTCTCCACTCGTCTGCTTCTTCTTTTGCAGACTGAGCTTGTTCACGAACAGCAGCCAGACTTGCTTCAGCAGCGCTACCCCTAGACTTGAGAGCAGCAAGTTCAGCTGAAGCTTCATCATCTTCAGCTTTCTGCTTTAGTAAGACCTCTTCGTATTTCTTTTTCCATTCAGAACATTCCTTCTTGGTTGAATCCAACGTTTTTAATAAGCTGGAGCACTTCTTATCCACAGAGCTATAGTTACTTTGTAAGTTAGTAACTTGGTTCGTATAATCTTCAGCAATTTTTCTCTTATCATTAGTAGCATCTTCATAGCGCTTCAAGTACTCAGACTTCAGCTTCTCACTGTCTTCTAGCTTCTTAGTGAGCAAAGTCAACTTATCTTCAAGGGACTGGCACTTAAATTCAAGGGCACTTCGCTCCAAACCAATCTCATCAAGTTGCTTCTTAGCAACATCAGAAATTGGACCTTCCAAACTATAAAATTTTGTGCACCATCAGATAAAATATTATGACAGGAAGCGAAGCTCAAAAATATATCTCAATACTAACCTTTTCTGTAGAAAAATAGCCTTCTTTCCTTCTTTCCCAGGACCATGACATGAGGCTTCATACTCACACAGAAGATCATCAAGCACCTGCCACAACAAAAGTAGTTGTTTATCTCAAATGAAGCCTTCAATAGTCCATCACTTATTTGACACCATGCATGCTATAATGGTAACATAGAATCATTAACTAGAGCAAAAGTTAGGTTGCTTTACATAAATCACAATGGTCAGATCCACTTCAATTACTCTATTAATTAATGGTATGTTGAGTTGTAAGAATATTATATATGATTTAAAAAAGTGCATGGCCCCTTGTTTATATACTGACGCCAATAGTCCAATACTGAGTCATGCATATGAAAATTACCACTCCACTAAAACAAGAAATTAACAAGATTGCAGTATAACAGAAAAGCCACCACAGATAAATGACCATAAACAGACAGGGGTTGTCAGTATAACTCACAATATATATACTGAAGTGATGAACATGCAAATTCCTCGCAATCATTATTATTATGGCAGCATTAAATGTTATCAAAATTTAGCACGCATGTTACAGTCAGCATTATTAAAATGATTGCTAGGGCTATTTCCAACTTGATCATCAAAATAAACAAAAAGAGCTATCACAAATTAAAACAATCAATTGAAACTGTCAAACAATTGATATTTGGTAAACATGTCCTCCAATTAGTTCCTTTGATGATGGTATACCATCATTTTAATATACAATTGATGTGGTTCAATACCACACAGCCCTCTGAATGTTTGATAACCCTTTTTTGACATGAAGGAGTAATAATTCTGGTTTCAAGTCTTACCTGCAGAATAATTCATTCTAGAAAACAAAGTTGTAAAATATTGACACAAAGTTTGAAATCAAAATAATTAACCAAGACCACAGTAATCCAAAGGTCCAAATCTACAGCTTCAATGCTGCGAGAGTTGTTGAATCTTGCATGAATGATTTGACAAATATCTTCAAACAGGAGGCCTTGACAATCAGTGATGTAATTAATTGAACTATATGACATAGGCTAAACCCTTTTGAACAGACCGAGAGAAGAAGAGAGTTCTGCTGCTAAATCAATTCAATCAAAGCTTTAGTCTCATTATCGAGGATTAATGATAAAGAATCCCTACGACTGCAAGATTTGAATTCATGACCTCAAGGTTTTGAGTTAGAACCTTGAAAAATTACACCAAGTGCTGCTTTGTATTTAGCTCATTTAGTTCAAATGTCTTGGTAATCTCTTTCAATTCATTATTTTAAGGTCACTACGACCATAATCACAAAAGCGGGTGTAACAAATGCTTAATTAGTGTACTTTCAATACAATACACCAAATAGCAAACCACTTGTCAATTTCCTTTGACACGTCATTCTCTCATCCTATCCGCCATAGCATCATCCATTTCAAACCCATATAGCCAAGGACAAAGGTACAAAATATTTTCTTTGGTGTGAGGGAGGGGGGAAAGGCTGAATAGAAGTTAATATGGACTATGGAGGCAGTGACTAATAACAGTTAAACTAATGCACATTATGATTGAGAATTCTTCCAAGGACAAAATAAACATATGTAGCAATAACACATTGGAACGATGATGGAAGATATTAATTTGAAGATAAAGTGCAAAGCAAGCTACTAAGCATTACAGTAACAGAGGAAGGATTTCCAACCTTAAGGACTTGAACTAAATTCGCATCAGGAGCATGAGAAGCTGTTCTTAATTGCTTTTCAATATTCTGAAGTGCAACTGAACATTGTAAATCGGCCTCCACGTACGCACTTTTCTTATACTCCTACAGCAATCATTTTAAAAGAGAGTGAGAGAGAATATAAGGTAAACAATGCATTGGTAACCTGCTAAGTAAACAATAACAAGATTGATGCTTGTGGACAAACAGGATTTTCAGCATCATCCAAAAACTATACAATGTTTCAACCTCTTGCAACTAAAGTCTACTAAAACAGAAAGCCAAACAAAATTTAAAATGTTCTTGTTCTGAACACTGAAGAGTGTAATAATAACAAATCTTAACTTCAGAAAATCCCCACTGAAGAATTCACACCTGCAACCCCAGTACATAAATGAAAACCCACCAAGAAGAGTCAGGCAATTAGTAAAAACAGACTTGGACAGTTGAGGAAAATAAATAAAGTGACTCCACCCTTCCCTGAAAAAATTCACAGAGATACAGCCGACAAGAGCCTATCATTCAACTGACCCGGCACAGATAAGAAAATTTATTAAGAAAGAGAGTAAACAGATGTGGCGGATACAGGACGAACATTTACAGTGGACCTAAATAGGAGATTCATATTTGTACACTTTCAAAGAAGTGCCATTAAATTATCCATACAGAAGTAAACTACTCAACAAACTACATAAAATCATGTAGAAATGTAGCATCAACCAGAGTAGTAGAAGACTAACAACGTAGAACAAAACATGAGGCCAACAATAAGTCGATAAAGATAACACTTTGGGGAGATTTTTTTGGATCTCCACTTTTAAGGGGTATGCAATAATGCCCCACTATTTAGTAGAAACCATCAAAATGATCAAATAGGCTACAGGCAAATACAAGGATTCGAAAAATAGGAGAATCCTAAAAACAGGCATTTTATAAATTCAGTATTTATCATTATCTGTAAAGTGCTTTTTTATGGGAAAACCTTGTGCTTCAGCAAAATCTACATGATACCTTCACATCTCATAACCTAACCTTGTGCATAACATGCCCCACTAAACTTATTATTTACAACATATGCAAAAACATAAGATGTTACTTCACTTGAGTTTGACTGTTCGCCTTGTTCGGAGTAATGGTGAAGTGGTATTTGACAGCTCATAAAGACTTAGATAAAAAAAAAAACAATTAAAAAATAAAAGAACAACTGTTTCAGAGATGTAGAGTGCACAAAATTAGCTGCAAAGGGTAGCACGTATATTTTGCAGATGCAAGGAGTCCTCTTTTAGAATAAGATATTGATATCAACTATCAACAGGTACAATAGTACTAATATCTAGAAATTTCTAAGAGCAAATGGTTTATTTGTCTTACATAAAACCCTTTGGCGTTATTTAACTCCAAATATTTTAACACTCAACCATCATCAAGTATAGACTCTAGATTTCATATTGATCCTCAACCGTTTGAATTCAAATATTACCTCCGTAACATTTTCATTGCAACAATTTCCATCCATTTTGGGCAGTTACAAATTAGTTGCAACTTGCAACACTTCAAAACTTTCCTCTTCTGGTATGTTTTTGTAAATGAAAATCCTAAAATACCCCCCATTAAGTGTAATAATCTTAATCTTTACTTAATAAAATAATCCAAAATAATTAATCTACTAACCTAAATTAAATATCCATCCAAATTTGGTTCATCTCCACTCTCCCTCTCTCTTGATTCTTCTACAACCACCAAGTGACCACCAATCCACCACCACCTTCTACTTCTCTCACTTCTTCTACCCACGAGTCCACGGCGGGCCGACGACACGGCCACCAACAATAGCTTACCACAACTAAGCAACCACTACCAACCGACAATGACCACCACTATTCAAATCCCTTTTGCAAACAACCACCCCCATTCGAACCCCTTTCGCATACCATCACCACCACTGGACTTCGATTTGGGGTTTTTGGTAGATCTGGATTGTCGAATTTGGATTTTGGTGTTCGATTGGGGTTTGGTTTTCGATTTGGGGCTTGATTTTCGATTGGTGTTCGGTTTGGGGTTTGATTTTCGGTTTTGGTTTGGTGGTGGTCGTTAGATTGGGGTTTGGGTTTTCCGCAACTTTTGGCAATTTAGATCATGGTCGTGGTTGGTGGTTGTCGGAAACAATGGGTTCGAAAACAATGGTTGGTGGTCGTCGGAAACAGTGGGTTCAAAATATTAGATCTTAGTTGGTGATCGTGGTTGTGGGTTTTGGGAGGTCGTGGTCTTGGTTTTGGTTCGTGGCGAGATCTTGGGTGGTTGTGGTTGGTGGCTTCGTTGGTTGGTGGTGTCAGTGGACGATGGTCAGTGGTTTAGGTGTTTGATGGTTGGTGATGTCGGTGGTGTAAGTGGTGATAGTGGTCCGTAACTACTCATTAATTACATTCCCTCATTTTTGGTTAATCAAGCTTATGAAAAATTGTCTAGGGATTCGTGCAACACAAAGTGTTGCATCTAATATGTAACGGAGGAAGTAAAAGTTTCAGCATTGAAAAGTAGTATTTTGCCGAGTACAGAAAACTAGCAAATATCGATCCAATTATCAGTGGAGATTTCAATTATGAGAATCTAAAGCAGTGTAACAAATGAGAGTAGAATTTTGCCGAGTACAGAAAACTAGCAAATATCGATTCAATTATTCATGGAAATTTCAATTATGAGAATCTAAAGCAGTGTAACAAATGAAAAGCTTTCACACTTTGATAGCAGGCCACAATGTTCTGCATGCATTAGAAAGATAACAAACTATTCTACAGAAACATTTGGGCTTTGAAGAAAGAGAAGGTGGATAGACCCCCAAACAAAAAAGTTCACTATCAGTTCAAAAACTCATCAGGAGCTGTAAACAACTCTACAGCAGATCCAAATATAAGCAACATAATGCCTCAAATATAAGGAAAAAAAAAAAAAAAAACAACAAAGGGTAACTCAAATCTAGTAATACTAAGTAATATGGCTGTGAGCAATGTCTTTCATAAAAAAATAATATCTTAAAGAAAGCACTCAATAAAATGGCAAGTATGGAGTAACTTCACATTTCATGCAGGAGAGGAGGCAAACAGTTAACTGACATGATTTGCAGGAAACTATCTAGGAAAAACATAAAAAAATGAATCACCTCAAATTCCTTCTTTAAGAAGCCTTGCAGAAGCATCTCATAATTCAACCTTGCAGAACCAGCTCCTACAGCATTTGAATTAAATACTCTCACTGCATTTTGCACTGCTTCTTCATGTGCCTCTCTAAGTGCTGCCTACAATATATATCATGAGAACATAAATAGTTTTTTTAACTGCATTGCAAAAAGTTAAACAGGAAAGACCCTTACTTCCTCCGGCGGCTTTGACTTGTCAAAGGAAGAAATATAGGCTTCAGTAGCCCTGTTGTATGCCTTTCTGCACTCGGTTTCTTCAACACTCTATATGACAATAATAAATTAGCATGAAACAGTGTGAAATGAAATTTGTAAAGTTAAGACTCAAAGAGTATTAAGACAGAAGTGCTTGTGAAATTACAGGGATAGCAGCTTGATCAATAGAAGCCATACGATCAAGGAAGTCACATCACTACCAAAAGGTCCAAAAGTCGGGGGCCTAAAAATTCTTTTTTGTGGAAAAACGCTAGCCCAACAGGAAGTGGAACAAATATTTTTTTTACAAACAAAATTAAAAGCCAAACAACTATAATAAAATGGAGAGAATATATAAAGCTCACTTAGACATGATAAATTTTCAACCTAAAAATAGCTGAACTTAAAGTCCACGTCAGGTTATTATTTCACCATTCCATGTAATGATGTGACATTAAACTGAAACGAATTTTTTCATTCCATATTACAAGTCATTTCTGATTCAAATACTAGGCACTATAAAGTGCAATATGCCCCCTCCATCACTTATTGTTAGCTCCAATTCCAGTCCTTTTACTTTACAAAGGTGAGTTGCCTTGAATGAGCTGCTAGGGTAGTAGAAAACTAGATAGAAAAGCTTATAAGACCAATTTAAAAAAGAGAGATGGAGCAATCTTTTAGGGAAGGAGGAAGTATTAATTAGTTCTGCATAGCATAAAGTCAGCATAGAAATTATCAACAAATTCTTCTTAAATCAGCATGATCTAAATAGATACTTATTGAAGACTACATTTTCTAGTAATCTTTCTTTCTATATTTTCCCTTGACTTGGAAAGTAAATAAGGTGATGATTCCTGTTCATGATAAAAATTACTATGTACATATAACAGATAATATTTCTTTATTCATGAACACACAGCAGTGACAAAGCAAGCATCAACAACACATAGCCATGCAGCCCTATAAATGGAGTCTTACAGAAGACTAACCTGCCAAGAGGAAAGTATTGTAGGAACAGCACCATCATTTAATGCGTCTAGAAATGACTGAGTTAAACCAGCAAGCATCGGTCCATTCATTATGGTTGCTCCAATTTGCTTGGGTCTAGTTCTCTCAAACACAAACCTAGTTATTGCATCCAGCCCCGATCTGAACTCTGGTCTAAACTTGTGCAGCTGCACATCAAAGTCTACATTATCAACAAATGCTCTATTGAAACTGGAAAGAACAATCCAGTCCAAAGTGAAGGACAGAGATACTTACTGGTGTTTGATCAAGGTTTTGAAGTTCAGCCTCACCGTTTAGTGGCCGAACGAGGGTGAAACATTCACGATCAGGGAAAAGAGCACGTATCGATTCCCGAATCTAAGATTTATTATGTAATACATCAGTCATCACCATATGCAATTGTATCTTCATTTTTCATATTTTGTAGGCTTCGCTTATCAATATTAAAAACCAGTTCATCAATGTTGTTATAATTATGCGTTTTTTATTTACAACCATACCACATCATCAAACGAGAATATAAGATAGCACGAATGAACTGCTGGCATTCTACCAAAGACAAGCAAACATCACCACACATCCAATTTGTCAACCACCTCTTATTATCATTAGGGACAAATAACTCCTGAACCCATTCGACTGGCAGTCTGTGTAACCAAAATTTCCAGAATTACCCATTCCAGAGAAATGATTTCAACAATAGGGTAAACTGTTTTTAAGACAAACAAAGGAAGATGAGAAAATCCTTATTCCTTTGTTAGAAAATTCATTTTTGCTCAACTGCACACTCACCTAACCACTATAAAACAATATCCACTTTTNAAGGAAAAAAAAAAAAAAAACAACAAAGGGTAACTCAAATCTAGTAATACTAAGTAATATGGCTGTGAGCAATGTCTTTCATAAAAAAATAATATCTTAAAGAAAGCACTCAATAAAATG
Source organism: Suaeda aralocaspica (assembly GCA_016808085.1). Taxonomy (NCBI): domain Eukaryota; kingdom Viridiplantae; phylum Streptophyta; class Magnoliopsida; order Caryophyllales; family Amaranthaceae; genus Suaeda; species Suaeda aralocaspica. Next base: position 20,772 of record PYUH01000873.1, on the reverse strand, counting down.
GCAAGTATGGAGTAACTTCACATTTCATGCAGGAGAGGAGGCAAACAGTTAACTGACATGATTTGCAGGAAACTATCTAGGAAAAACATAAAAAAATGAATCACCTCAAATTCCTTCTTTAAGAAGCCTTGCAGAAGCATCTCATAATTCAACCTTGCAGAACCAGCTCCTACAGCATTTGAATTAAATACTCTCACTGCATTTTGCACTGCTTCTTCATGTGCCTCTCTAAGTGCTGCCTACAATATATATCATGAGAACATAAATAGTTTTTTTAACTGCATTGCAAAAAGTTAAACAGGAAAGACCCTTACTTCCTCCGGCGGCTTTGACTTGTCAAAGGAAGAAATATAGGCTTCAGTAGCCCTGTTGTATGCCTTTCTGCACTCGGTTTCTTCAACACTCTATATGACAATAATAAATTAGCATGAAACAGTGTGAAATGAAATTTGTAAAGTTAAGACTCAAAGAGTATTAAGACAGAAGTGCTTGTGAAATTACAGGGATAGCAGCTTGATCAATAGAAGCCATACGATCAAGGAAGTCACATCACTACCAAAAGGTCCAAAAGTCGGGGGCCTAAAAATTCTTTTTTGTGGAAAAACGCTAGCCCAACAGGAAGTGGAACAAATATTTTTTTTACAAACAAAATTAAAAGCCAAACAACTATAATAAAATGGAGAGAATATATAAAGCTCACTTAGACATGATAAATTTTCAACCTAAAAATAGCTGAACTTAAAGTCCACGTCAGGTTATTATTTCACCATTCCATGTAATGATGTGACATTAAACTGAAACGAATTTTTTCATTCCATATTACAAGTCATTTCTGATTCAAATACTAGGCACTATAAAGTGCAATATGCCCCCTCCATCACTTATTGTTAGCTCCAATTCCAGTCCTTTTACTTTACAAAGGTGAGTTGCCTTGAATGAGCTGCTAGGGTAGTAGAAAACTAGATAGAAAAGCTTATAAGACCAATTTAAAAAAGAGAGATGGAGCAATCTTTTAGGGAAGGAGGAAGTATTAATTAGTTCTGCATAGCATAAAGTCAGCATAGAAATTATCAACAAATTCTTCTTAAATCAGCATGATCTAAATAGATACTTATTGAAGACTACATTTTCTAGTAATCTTTCTTTCTATATTTTCCCTTGACTTGGAAAGTAAATAAGGTGATGATTCCTGTTCATGATAAAAATTACTATGTACATATAACAGATAATATTTCTTTATTCATGAACACACAGCAGTGACAAAGCAAGCATCAACAACACATAGCCATGCAGCCCTATAAATGGAGTCTTACAGAAGACTAACCTGCCAAGAGGAAAGTATTGTAGGAACAGCACCATCATTTAATGCGTCTAGAAATGACTGAGTTAAACCAGCAAGCATCGGTCCATTCATTATGGTTGCTCCAATTTGCTTGGGTCTAGTTCTCTCAAACACAAACCTAGTTATTGCATCCAGCCCCGATCTGAACTCTGGTCTAAACTTGTGCAGCTGCACATCAAAGTCTACATTATCAACAAATGCTCTATTGAAACTGGAAAGAACAATCCAGTCCAAAGTGAAGGACAGAGATACTTACTGGTGTTTGATCAAGGTTTTGAAGTTCAGCCTCACCGTTTAGTGGCCGAACGAGGGTGAAACATTCACGATCAGGGAAAAGAGCACGTATCGATTCCCGAATCTAAGATTTATTATGTAATACATCAGTCATCACCATATGCAATTGTATCTTCATTTTTCATATTTTGTAGGCTTCGCTTATCAATATTAAAAACCAGTTCATCAATGTTGTTATAATTATGCGTTTTTTATTTACAACCATACCACATCATCAAACGAGAATATAAGATAGCACGAATGAACTGCTGGCATTCTACCAAAGACAAGCAAACATCACCACACATCCAATTTGTCAACCACCTCTTATTATCATTAGGGACAAATAACTCCTGAACCCATTCGACTGGCAGTCTGTGTAACCAAAATTTCCAGAATTACCCATTCCAGAGAAATGATTTCAACAATAGGGTAAACTGTTTTTAAGACAAACAAAGGAAGATGAGAAAATCCTTATTCCTTTGTTAGAAAATTCATTTTTGCTCAACTGCACACTCACCTAACCACTATAAAACAATATCCACTTTTACAAGAAGTTTCCAATGTTGGAATAAAGTGGGCCTGCTGAACTTCAAAAGAGATAGTCTGTCACTTACGGAGCATTTCGCAGAGACAGATGAGAAGGAAACAATGGATAAGTAAAAGTATTTATGGATCTAACAAAAGACAAGGAGACAATAGTTATCTTGGTGTAGGAGCTAAAGCTAAAACAGATAGTCATGTAGGAATAGGATAGACAGTTACGAAGCCATATTATAAACTTGTATGCCCGCATTCATATTAGTTGGTTCCTAAAACGAGCCTCCTGATGAGACTAGATGTGAGTGGGTGGATTACTATTATCACACCTTAAGATACTTTACTATTCAATCTAGATATTAAAAGTAAGCAAAATAAAAGAAGACAGAATGCAAGAGTGATATGTAGTATTTGAATAAGAGAATATACTAGAACTTCAGCTATTTATAGCTAATAAAATGTAATAACACAAACAAAAAGCATATTTCTTTTTCTCTTTTTTCTACTCTCTCCATTCCTATTTATCGGTTACGTTTTCCTTTTATGGTATTTCCTTTTATTGGTTACATTTGGAATCTTTCTTTTAATTTTTATCTATGTTTTTTGGACAGATTTATCCTTATGATTCTTATCTAATTCCTACACTTACAAAAAGGGAAAAGAGTAAAAGAAAAAAATGACATCATTACACTACAAATTTCAAGTACAACTATTACTATTTTCCACTTTACAACTAAGAATATTTCCTACCATATAAATTCCTTAATCTACGTGTATGATACCAAATGTAACCAACTAATGGAAAGGAGGGAGTACTATGTATGTACATAATCCACACTGAGTCTCATTTTTTTTTTTTAAAAAAAGTCGATTCAACTACCAGATGCAACACAATCATTTTGTTGTTGAACAATTACACCGGCACGAACAAGAATGATTACACATACCTCATTTTTTGCGATTATATCCTTCCCACTACCTTGAACTGGTCTCAAAGCAAGCTCCAGATAGTCACGAGGTGTTATCTTCTGATTATCTTCAACCAAATCCAAATAAAAGTCCTGCAGGATAGAGTGCTAGTTAATAACAGATATAGGAAGCCTATGTTACGCAATAATATGATAATTACCCTCAGAAGCCAAACAAATATTGGTGAAAATTGGCCAAGTTCAGAAGCTGTAGTCCTCCCTGCAGAGGCCCTGACACGTATATGTTTAGTCATTTCAGTCACAAGTGATAGTCGATCCAATGCAGCCTCATCAATTCCACCCATCTGTAATAACAGAAAACTTTCAGCCACTTGCTACATTATAAAATAAAAGAGAAGTATCTATATCCATAATTCTGAGGTATACAAACTAGACAAATCAATAAGCACATTATTCATCAACAATTCAACATTGAATAAGCAACTAATTAACAAAGATCAAATCTAATAATTTTCCCTACCTGGTTGTAGATGAACAAACTGGATAATAGAACAGCCAAGGCAAATATTTGTGTGCTGTATGTTCCCTGTAAATAATCACGTAAATAAAAACACAAAGAAGATAATTATGCATATCAATTCTGAAAAATAGACTACCAATTACATATCTATCCTCACTGAAAGTCAGTATGGTTAAGATAAAATAAGAATGAGAGTGAGTTGTAAAAGAGAGGAAAACTGACTGTCTGGTCGTAAGCATCGATTCCTTCACTATCCAATAGTATAAGATTGTATTCTGTTCCATCAAGAGCAATCCTCTTTAAGGGAGCGCTCCACAACCAAAGTCCTTTTGTACATGGCCGATGAGTTGAGGCCACTTGAAACCCACTGCTCCTCCCAAGAAGCTAGAAATCAGTTGTGAAAACTGTGAGAAGCTTCAGTTTCATGACAAAACACATCATAGAGCGGGAATGTTATAGATTGTATGAAAAAGGGAGTTAAACACAAGGGGACCCTGAAAAAAAGCATTGAAGCTTTAAGTTCCCTTTATCACTGAATGTCAGACACAGAAACTACCCAAAAGACCCAATATGAAAACCCAAGGAAAAACAGAACATAAATCCAGTCTACAACAACAAAAAACCTTAGTCCCAAATTAATTTGGGGTCTGCTAGACATGAATCAACAAGAAAATCAAAAAAGTCATCCGCAAAAATCCTCTTCCTCCATTCTTCCTTATCTAACATTTTAACACCAATATCTCCTCAAATCCTAATAAGTCATTAACCTCATGACACAAGTCTATTTAAGGAAAAGAGATAAAAATCATGTTTCTCTTTCCAAATTGTAGACTAAGTAAAGGTTTTGATTTAGAGATCCACTTTGTACTTGCAAGTTACAAATTAAATTAAAGGGAGAAGAAAACAGAAGTGTGGAGTAAAAACATAAAAACATTGGCAATAACTATTACATGTAAACTCCTAGAGAAGTATCTACTTTGTACATCCGATCTTCCAACATTATTAAGGGTAAAAGCAAGGTTCAATATTTTTTTTTAAAAGCTACCCATATCAGTGCTCAGAAATAGGACTAAAGGAACCAAAACGCTTCATAGCTCATACCATGACTGATAACTTAAACTCTAAATTTGTATCCATATAGAACTTACCAAGGACAACTGACAAAATCTGTACAGAGTGACGACCTCAGTACAACTGAGATCAGCAGATTCCTCAAAACAGAACCTGAGTTAATTAAAGTTACAGTACTGGTAATTATGTCCATCACTTCTGATCTCGATTGCATCAGTCAGCCCCATAGAATCTTCACCAGATGGTAATGGATAGAACAACAGGAAATGCCTGATAATTAAAGCAAGCATCCAAAGGACTCAACCAGAAACTCCTTGAGTCATAAATTCTTCATACCACAGAGAAGCATCAGACCACGCCCAACAGACCACTATCTATATATAATAGGCAAGAGAACCCTAATCCAACCCAGCATTAATAACAGGGAAACTCCAAATAACTTTAATGTTGAAACTTCTCACCACAAGTGTCATATGACTCATACCTCCCACATCTAAAGAATCATAAGCTATGTAAAACTGTAGATCATGTACATATGTCCAGTTGAATAAACAACAAATAACACATTGCAAACAACACCTCAATTCAAATTTAACACCACCTTGCCATTTCCAACCCATACAGCTCCTCAAATCACCTCTTGTGCACCATATTACCCAAAGAAATAATGTGGCATTTGTCCAAGGTATTAACATTCAAGCAATGACAACGACTAGAGTATGCACCTTATTCAGTTTCTATCAAAGACAAGCACTACACTCAGCAATCTTTATCAGTTTATCCCAAGATAAAAGACACAACAGCAATTAACAAACCCTGTAGTTGGTACTTAGTGAGCAAACAGACAGATAGTGAGCATAGAGGAATATAGCACATTTAAGGTATAGAATAGTCAATGAGACTGTTGTATTTTCGAAGTAGCACTCGGAAAATAATAGGGGTAAACCGAAAATTTTGTAGGTATGTGTGACTAGAACTTAACCAAACCTTAGATAAGACACACCACTACGATTTAGAGAGTAATTCCTAAGAACACAAGTTCAAATTAGTCACCAAGTTGAACCAAGCAAAGGAAAGATATCAGATTTCTAATTTAAGAAATCTAGCGTTTCTAATCCAAGAAACAAAGGAAAGAACTCAAAGTGTTTTGTGTTCAAACTTTTGTATTTCATTCATCATTATTAAGCAAATTTATAAGAGTGTTACATGAGTAAAACTACAACAAAGAATTCAGAATATCAAAGGAACAAAGCATTACAAGTCCATTAAATGCATAGGCATAAATCAACAATCAATCAATCAATACACTATACTAAAACACAAGCCAATGTCACTCTCTAATTGGTTTGTGTTTTAGGATATATAAAATCTATGGTAATATAACTCCGCCAGTGGGAAAACCCACTACCAGTCCCAAGCCTGGATAAAGGAGGAGGGTTGTGGTAGGTCAGTGATAGCCAACGTAAAACTTAGTCACATCTTATGCCATGAACCAAAATGATGATTTCGTGGGGCATTTCCCTACTTAGCAACGCGCTGCAATTCCCAGACCCGGGTGTAGTGATAAATATGCAACGGTTGCTAGGTCATCGCCCCGAAGCGACACGCCACATTGCCCGAATATGGTGTCAAATAAGCAAGAGCTTGCGATAGGGGCGTTCTCTACTCAGCGATGCGCTGCACTTCCCAAGCCCAGGTGTAGTGATAAATATGCCTGCTAGGTTGTCACCCCAAAGCGACACGTCACACCATTGGGGGGTTGTGTCAAATGAATACGGGATTGTAAGGGGTACAAGAGAGCGAAGGAGGAAGAGGGCTACGGTTGGTTTACGGGTTGGTTCTTGGAATGTGGGGTCTCCAACGAGGAAATCAGTAGAAGTGGTGGAGGTAATGAAGAGAAGACGAGTAAACATCCTGTTCCTTCAAGAGACAAGGTGGACACGACAGGGAGCTCGACGCTTGATCTTGGGGTATAAGGTGGTGTATGCTAGACAAGATAAGAATCATGGTGATGGAGTTAGGAACGGAATATGTGTAGTCCTTGATGAATGGCTTTCACAAGAGGTGATTGAGACTTATTGGAAGAGCAACATGTTGATAAGGGTGAAGTTGTTGTGTGGTAATGACATTGTTAATGTTATCGGTGCTTATGCACCTTAAGTTGGACTAAGTGCGGAGGAGAAACGAGAATTTTAGGAGGATCTTGATGAGGTGGTCCAAGGTGTCTTTCACACGGAGAAGTTATATATAGGAGGTGACTTGAACGGACATGTTGGGGACCGTCATGATGGTTTTGAGAGTTTTCATGGGGTTTTGGGTATGGGTCGAGAGACCGTATTAGATTTTACCCACTCGCATCACTTAATTCTAGCTAATACTTGGTTTAAGAAGCGAAATTCCCACTTGATAACTTTTTGTAGTGGAGCAGATGCAACTCAAATAAACTCAAATAGACATCCTGCTCACAAGGAGGGAGGATAGACAAAGTTGCATATGTTGCAAATTCATCCTAGGAGAGAGTGCGGTTATCAACACCTATTATTGGTGATGACTATCCGTTTGAAAGAGAGTGAGAAAAAGAAATGTAGTAAAGGGGAGCTAAGGTGGCCAAGGATGCAAATGCTAAGGTTTTCAAAGAGAAAGTGATCAAGGAGGCAAATTGGGATAAAGAGGCGAATCCTGATGTAGCTTGGTCACAGATGAAGAGGTGTTTCCTTAAAGTGGCCAAGGAGGACTTAGAGGAATCGAGGGGAAGGAGTAAGATGCGTAAGGATATTTCTTGGTGGAATGAAGAGGTGAAAGCAGCAATAGAACACAAAAGAGATTGTTATCTGGCATTGGGAAAATGTAGGACTGAGGAAACCTTCGCAAAGTATAAGGATGCTAAATGTAAGGCAAAGGTAGCTGTTCGACAAGCGAAAGAAAAAGTTTTTCAGGAAGTTTATGAAAGGTTAGACTCTAAAGAGGGAGAAAAGGAAATCTACAAAATGGCAAAGCGAAGACAGGAGGAGAGGAAGGCTATTGGCTTGGTAAAGTGTGTCAAAGATAAGCAGTGTATAAAAAGGCCCAAGGCGCACTAAAGCGATAGGAGTCTTGGAGCCTAGGCGCAAAGAGCAGGCGTCGGGCGCGCGCCTTATCAAAGTGAGGCGCACTTTTACATGGATAAGCATTAGCATACATAACCCACTAAAATTAAACCAAGAAAGCACATAATAATATAACAAAATTTAAATATTTTTATTTTATTAAANGGGAAAACCCACTACCAGTCCCAAGCCTGGATAAAGGAGGAGGGTTGTGGTAGGTCAGTGATAGCCAACGTAAAACTTAGTCACATCTTATGCCATGAACCAAAATGATGATTTCGTGGGGCATTTCCCTACTTAGCAACGCGCTGCAATTCCCAGACCCGGGTGTAGTGATAAATATGCAACGGTTGCTAGGTCATCGCCCCGAAGCGACACGCCACATTGCCCGAATATGGTGTCAAATAAGCAAGAGCTTGCGATAGGGGCGTTCTCTACTCAGCGATGCGCTGCACTTCCCAAGCCCAGGTGTAGTGATAAATATGCCTGCTAGGTTGTCACCCCAAAGCGACACGTCACACCATTGGGGGGTTGTGTCAAATGAATACGGGATTGTAAGGGGTACAAGAGAGCGAAGGAGGAAGAGGGCTACGGTTGGTTTACGGGTTGGTTCTTGGAATGTGGGGTCTCCAACGAGGAAATCAGTAGAAGTGGTGGAGGTAATGAAGAGAAGACGAGTAAACATCCTGTTCCTTCAAGAGACAAGGTGGACACGACAGGGAGCTCGACGCTTGATCTTGGGGTATAAGGTGGTGTATGCTAGACAAGATAAGAATCATGGTGATGGAGTTAGGAACGGAATATGTGTAGTCCTTGATGAATGGCTTTCACAAGAGGTGATTGAGACTTATTGGAAGAGCAACATGTTGATAAGGGTGAAGTTGTTGTGTGGTAATGACATTGTTAATGTTATCGGTGCTTATGCACCTTAAGTTGGACTAAGTGCGGAGGAGAAACGAGAATTTTAGGAGGATCTTGATGAGGTGGTCCAAGGTGTCTTTCACACGGAGAAGTTATATATAGGAGGTGACTTGAACGGACATGTTGGGGACCGTCATGATGGTTTTGAGAGTTTTCATGGGGTTTTGGGTATGGGTCGAGAGACCGTATTAGATTTTACCCACTCGCATCACTTAATTCTAGCTAATACTTGGTTTAAGAAGCGAAATTCCCACTTGATAACTTTTTGTAGTGGAGCAGATGCAACTCAAATAAACTCAAATAGACATCCTGCTCACAAGGAGGGAGGATAGACAAAGTTGCATATGTTGCAAATTCATCCTAGGAGAGAGTGCGGTTATCAACACCTATTATTGGTGATGACTATCCGTTTGAAAGAGAGTGAGAAAAAGAAATGTAGTAAAGGGGAGCTAAGGTGGCCAAGGATGCAAATGCTAAGGTTTTCAAAGAGAAAGTGATCAAGGAGGCAAATTGGGATAAAGAGGCGAATCCTGATGTAGCTTGGTCACAGATGAAGAGGTGTTTCCTTAAAGTGGCCAAGGAGGACTTAGAGGAATCGAGGGGAAGGAGTAAGATGCGTAAGGATATTTCTTGGTGGAATGAAGAGGTGAAAGCAGCAATAGAACACAAAAGAGATTGTTATCTGGCATTGGGAAAATGTAGGACTGAGGAAACCTTCGCAAAGTATAAGGATGCTAAATGTAAGGCAAAGGTAGCTGTTCGACAAGCGAAAGAAAAAGTTTTTCAGGAAGTTTATGAAAGGTTAGACTCTAAAGAGGGAGAAAAGGAAATCTACAAAATGGCAAAGCGAAGACAGGAGGAGAGGAAGGCTATTGGCTTGGTAAAGTGTGTCAAAGATAAGCAGTGTATAAAAAGGCCCAAGGCGCACTAAAGCGATAGGAGTCTTGGAGCCTAGGCGCAAAGAGCAGGCGTCGGGCGCGCGCCTTATCAAAGTGAGGCGCACTTTTACATGGATAAGCATTAGCATACATAACCCACTAAAATTAAACCAAGAAAGCACATAATAATATAACAAAATTTAAATATTTTTATTTTATTAAATTTCCAAAAAAACACAACATGTAAGTGATACACACATCAATTTTATTTTCTTCTTCTACGTTCTTTCTTCTTTAACGTTCTTTTTTCTTGCTGCTTTTCTTTTCTTTCTTCTCCATGCTTCTAGATTGTTCACCCTTCAATTTGGGCTTTTGCCACTTTCTATTTGTTAAGATAGTATAATAATAATATGATAATACTATAATAATACTGAATGCATATAGTAATTCAACTAAAATTCAACCAGGCGCGCCTCACTGGCGCCTTAGAGCCTTAGCGCCTTTGCGCATAGGCGCGCCTTACTTGCGCCTTGCTAAAATCGCCTTGCCCAGACCATATTAGGCTCCTACCCCCTTGTGCCTTGCGCCGAAGGCGGTCAAACACTGAAGATAAGAGCCACGAGGTTTAGGTTCTAGATGAGGACATAAAAGACAGGTGGCAAGGGTACTTCGATGAATTGTTTAACGACAGTCAAGGAGGGGAGGGGTCATAGGAGATACGTTAGTGGATGTGGAGAAAATTAACATGGAATATGTGCGGAGGATTAGAAAGGTAGAGGTGGAGACTGCTTTGAAAAGGATGAAACCAAAGAAAGCAAGGATGGTATACCAGTGGAGGTGTCGAGGTAAGTGGGTATAGATTGGCTAACATATTTGTTTAACCTTGATTTGTTTAACAAGGTCTGGAAGACTTCGAGGATCCCACGGGATTGACGAAAAAGCACTTTGGTTCCAGTTTATAAGAACAAAAGAGATGCCCAAGATTATTCTAACTATCGAGGGATCAAGCTTATGAGCCACACTATGAAGTTGTGGGAGAGTGTGTAAAACATAAGTTGAGGGCAGGCACAAGCATCTCTGAAAAGGGAGATCCACTATGGAAGCAATTTATTTGTAAAGACAAATGATGGAGTTCTATAGGGCGCGTAAGTAGGACCTCCATAAGGTTTTCATTGACCTAGAGAAGGCTTATGACAAGGTTCCAAGAGATGTATTTTGGTGGGCAATGATGAAGAAAGGTATACCACAAAGGTAAATTGACTTGTGGTGGGTTGACTAAAGACTTTCCTATAACAATTGGGTTGCACCAAGGGTCAGCGTAAGCTCTTTTCTTTTTGCAATGGTTATGGATGAAGTAATAAGGTCAATCTAGGATGAGGTGGGATGAAGTAACAAGGTCAATCCAGAATGAGGTACCATGGTGCATGTTGTTTGCAGATGATATTGTATTGGTGGATGAAACTAAAGAGGGGGTTAATGCCAAATTAGAGCAATAGAGACAAATGTTAGAGTCTAAAGGGTTTAAGCTAAGTCGGAGTAAGATGGAATATATGGAATGCCGCTTTGGGACTCAGACGAAGGTAAGTGATACGGTGGTGAGGTTGGACGGAAAAGTCCTAGATATGGGGGAATGTTTTAAATATCTAGGGTCATTTATCCAAAAGAATGGTGATATTGACCAAGATGTGACACATAGGATTAAAACTGGGTAGCTTAAATGGAGAGCAGCAGAAACAACCCGTTAAAGTTGACAGGACTGCCATAAGACCAGTGTTGCTCTACGGTACAAAATGTTGGGCTTACAAGAAGGAACACATTCAAAAAAGTAGGAGTTATGCAGATGCGGATGTTGAGGTGGATGTGCGGGAACTCTTTAAGGAATAGAATCAGAAATAAAGTCGTACGCCGAAAAGTTGGTACTGCAGACATTGCAAGCGAATTAAGGAAAAATCGCTCACGTTGGTTCGGACATGTGAAACAAGAGACTTGAGGGAACCCGGTGCGATGAGTGGAAGGATGGGATCATGGAGATCTCAAACGAGGTAGAGGGAGACCAAAAATGACTTGGTGGGAAGGGGATAGAAAGGATATGATGCTTTTAAATTTATAAGAGAATGAGGTTCTCGATCGCAGGGAATAGAGGAGGAAAATTTATGTGGATGACACATGAATGATTATTTTTGGTTCATGTAGCCAACCCCAATATTTGGGATTAAGGCTCTGCTTGATTGATTGTTTGATTGAAAATCTATGATAATATATACAAAGTGTTAAAATTCTTTGATTTACTTTCCTATTTACTCCTATTTTTATTATTTGAAAATCTAAAATATAATTATTCTTTTTTTCTACAATTACATAAGAATTAATGTACAAAGTAAAACTATTATTTTATATATTTATATGATTTTATGCCATTGAGCTCAAATTATGTACCGTACGCAATACTATTACCCAATATAATTTGTATTTAGGTAAAAACATTTTCAAAAATTTAAGTGGGCTGATTTCTGTAATTATGATAAGGTCATCAGACATTCCTCGAGCAACAATGGAGAGAAGATCTTAATCAATTAAATAAATATAGATTTTACAAGTGATACACATGTAAATAAGGTTCCATTATAATAGATAAAATCAATTACTTTGCTAAAAGGAGCAAAATTATTAATGTTTAATAATAAGGAATAAAATAAATAATTATTAATTTGATCAATTATTATTTTTTAAACAAGGTTCCATCATAATAAGGAACAAATTATTTAATTTTAATGATTTTGTTAAAGTAAATATTTTTGGTATCCCATGCAAAATTAAAAAACAAGTAATTCGTGATTTAAATTTTTTAATGGTATTATTTTTTGTAGATTATTTAGATAAAGTAGTTTCATGTTAACTTGTCTAAATTTATTAATTTATTATTGCACATGATCTCAATAATTCAATTTTATTACCATTATACGGGATCTCAAAATTTAAAGTGTACTATCATTGCACTTGATATCAATATTTTAAAATTGGCTACTATTGCACGAGATTTTGATAGTTCATATATAAAATTATTATATGGGATCTCAATATTAGATTTTGATGATTTTGATATTTTGTTAATTTAATTATTTTTGGTATCCGTGCAAAATAAAAAAAAAACAAGTAATTCATGATTTAGTTTTTTTTTATTGATATTGATATTTTAGTTTATTTTAGTAAAGTAGATTCGTGTCAATTTTGTCAAAATTTACTACTATTGCACATGACCTTATAGTTCACTTTCATTATCATTACACGGGATCTCAATATTTAAAGTGTACTATTATTGCACATAGTACCAATATTTAAAGCTTGCTACTATTACACGGGATTTTGATAGTTCAAATATAAATTTATTGCACATTTGCACGGGATCTCAATATTTTAAAGTTGGCTACTATTGCACAAGATTTTGATGATTTTAGCAAACATTCATTTTTTTAATACAATAATAATATTTTGCTTTAACTATTAGGCTATAAATTTTATTTATCATAATTTTATTGCTAAATTAATATTAGACTTTTAAGCCGAGCATCACATGGGCATTATACTAGGTTTTGCTATAACCTTTGCTGAATTTTTTGCAACTAATTTCTGATTTGACAGTCAGATTGTTATAATTGTTGATCGTCATACTACAATATTTTTCTATAAATTATAGATGCTCTGTAATGTCTTAATGCATGTCTTTAATGGGAATATAATATGAATACAAGTAGAGGGTTTGCAGAGATCAAGAATAATATGACCATAATTTGTGTAATAAAAAAGTTTGAATATATAAAATTATCATAATATATTCTAACAATATCTCGTATTTTAATTTTTAATATATGATTTTATAGATCTCACACTGAAGATGGCTTTTGTACTTCTAAAGTAAAATCCAACATATGTCCTATAACCAACAATTAACTAGATGAGGTAGTTATAAGAACCAAAAGTAGCAAAAAAAGGAATTTCAACGGCTAAAGCTGATGTTAAAGTTCACCCAATCGGGCGGGTTAACTCACAACAAAAGGTCCACATTGCTTCCTAATCGGGGAACATGTTGAACCAGTATGTACAGCAAAGAAAGCTCACAAACAATTGAGTATAAATGTGTTATGCCACTAGACCCTAGCACAATCAGCCAAAACCGCCCGTGTGAAGAAAACTGCATGTTGCAAGCTAGCTATAACTCCAACATGGTCTTTCCTAACACAAGTTGCTGATGAGCCTTCCCTCACTCTTCTGAAAGCTACATCCAAGAATAAAGTACCCAACAATTTATCATTCACTTGTTCACTCCATTATTGAATTAATGAAAAGAGCAAAAAATGCATTTAATGCACTTGTAACGTTTTGTTTAAAGCATTGTTTCTTTGATTTTCTGAATTATTTCTTGTAGTTTAACTCATGCAACAACCCAATTCAATATGCTTGAATGATGAAAAATAAAAACAAAAGCTTGAACACAAAACACTTTGAGTGCTTTCCTTTGTTTCATGGATTAGAAGCGTAGATTTCTTGGATTAGAAATTTGTTATCTTTGCTTAGATTGGTTCAAATTCATGACTAACTTGAGCTTGTGTTCTTAGGAAACCCTCTCTAATCTTAGTGGTGCGTCTAATTTAAGGTTTGGTTAGATTTTAATCACACATATCCACAAAACTTTCAATTTATCCCTTGTATTTTCTGGATGCTACTCCGAAAATACAACATAGACCCGTCTAGTAGCCTAATACAAGTACAACCACCCAAACTCGAAAGGTGTAGTTCTATCTAAGAAAAAAGCTTTAAACTAAGTTTTTAGATACCTCTCATAAGGGATCAACCCATTATATATTACTCCATACAAAGTTGACCTACATTCATCCCTTTTCTATTAAACAAAATAATTATTATTCCCTATTGGCCATAACATCATTTCCAAACATTCATTAACAATTAAGTACTGTTATAAGTCAGTAGTTTATTCATTCTAATGAGTACATTAGCTCGAAAACCTCGATTAAAAAAATCCCCAATGCAACCAACTAATGTCAATCAACCAAATTTGTGTCCAATCGTCATTGATTCAACTACCAATACAACGCTTCCCACTCTCCTACGATCAACTCAATTCCATTTCACATCAACCGAATTCTGCAAATCACTACTCCAAGACATTAAAATACTAACATTTCGAAACAATAAAAAAAATGACTCTATTTTGCAAGTGAAAAACTTATCTTTGACAGGAAATTTAACTACCAATTAAGTAACTCATAATCCAAAACAACTAACAAAAATCCAAAAACAAAAATTAAAGAATATATATATAATTCAGAAGAGAATATATAAAAGTTTAAAAGATAAAGAAGGAGAAGATGACGCATCAATAATTCACCATTGGAATTAATCAAGAAACCAGTCAACTAAATTTCAACTTCCATAATTACGAAATTCACTTCATTAATAACTGAAATTCCAAAAAAAATAAATAAATAGATACATACGCTCACTTCAAATTATTCACTTAAAAAAACGAAAATTGTAAATTCAAAATCAAAATTAAATAAACCTAAAACCTTATTAAAAATAAAATTCCGAAAAAAACGATCATCACTTCAACTAAACACTTAATTATTTTATAATTATTATAAAGTGAAAAATTGAAAGAAAACCTGATTAAGAATGAAGCTTTTGCCTTGACGAGAACGGCCGCAAACGGCGACAACACCAATAGGTTGTTTAACAAGTTGAAGAACAGCCAAAGCTTCAGCATCAATCGTTAACTTGCCGTTATCATCTTTGTAAACGAATCTTATTGGCCGTGGTGGTCCCGTGATTGACGCTGACGATGACGGTGGTTGTTGTGGTGGTTGTTGAGGTGGTGATTTAACGGCGGTTTTGTGACGGAGAAATTGCATGGTATTTTTTTTTATTATTTTGGAATTTTGGGGGGAATTAATTGGAGGAGTGTGGAGTAAAGTGAAGAAGAAATGATGGTGGTTGTTTCAGAAGAAGTGGTGGCTTTTTTTTTATACTTTTTTGTGAGGTGTTTTTTTGGGAAATGGGAAAAAAAGTGAGGGTTAAAATAATTTAAAGGGGGGAAAAAGGGTGTTTTGAAGATGGGGTTGTGGGCCCATTTTATGGTCTAATTGTAGGAGGTGTTTGACTGTGGAGCGCATTGAGGGAAAAAAATATATTCTACCCTTCTATCTTAAAATATTTGATTTAGGTTCCTTAAATAAGTTTTTTACAAGTAAATTACTTTTTAAAACCAAAAAAATAAAAAAAAACTAAAAAAAAACTTAGAATACTCGAAATAATTTAATAAATTATTTTATTTCGAAAATCAAGCTCGGGTAACCATTTTGTAACACCATGAAATTTTTTAACTATTTTCGAAAAACATAATAAAAATAATAATTATTAAAACAATAAAAACACTCCTACTTAATTAGGAAAATTCAAAGTATTACCATCACTGTGATAACGGCTAAGGCTATTACCAAAGTACTACAGCAAAAGTCTTCTACTTTTTAAAATAATTTAAGTCTAATGAACTTTAAAACAATCCCAAATAAAAATCTTCATTACAACTTGGAACCGAAACAACGTCCCTTCACAACCAACTAAACTTTATAAAATTCGAAAACAACCGTTAGTCCAACAATCAACCCAAAAATCATAAACGAAAGATAAAAGCAACATAACCACACAAGCAAATGGAAAACAAAAACCGAGAACATTCTTCAATCAATCCCAGCATGATTGATTATGTCAACCCTGTATCTGTTGCTTTCTCTTTATTCTACACTTCTACTCGCCATCGAAATGGGTTGTCGTAGGGTTTAATCAAAGACAAAACCATGCACATAAAACACGTAATAAGCAAAGCTGAGTACATACACACTAAAGACTATGCAACACACTAACATGAATAATTCTAAGCAAAAGCATAAATACTCATAGTCTTACCTTTATCATAACCTTGCACCTATAACGTAGACTCGGCAACCATTAAAGTTATTTTGGATAATTACTAGTGGATTTCGCATCGAACGGGTTTCCTTCTCAACATTCGCCATTTTGGGCACCAACTTGAGAGCAACTCCAAGAAGGTATTACCTATGTCACATGAAGTGACCGAATTCCAGCGCATTTAAAATAATAAAGAGTATAACGTCTTGTGCCCCGACTAGAAGTCATGGATTACTATTTCTATAACTCCCCTCATTGTTAATACTCAAGGTATATACGTTCTAAGAGTTTTGGTGCGAATCCTCTTTCATACGTGATTATCAATTTTATTTACTTGTTGTGACTCACATAAAACATTGCATGAAACATTCATTATAAACATAACAACATGAACACCATATTAATTACGGCTATTTCACCATATATCCCTAAACTATTGCGTAATGCACCATATACCCTTAATGTTTCTAAAATGCACCATGAGCCCTTGAACTTTCAACTTAATTCATAATATACCCTTATTTTGCTAATTTTACCTTAACTACCTCTAAATTAAGATATTACATTTCACTAACTATTATTTACAATAATTTAAATCAATTTATCATATTAACCAAATTAGTTTTACAAAACCAACATTTTCCTTTATCATTACCTACTGACCACTCTCACTCACCTTCTCCTTATTCCTCCTCTCTCTTTCTACAAACCCCACTTCACCTTCATCTCCTCTTCAATGGACCCATTTCCGAAAAAAATGCATGAATGTTTATCATACCCACCACCACACAACCATCCAAACCAAACCTCAACCATCAAACCCACCAACCCAAAATCTAGTAAATTCAAAACCTCCCACCCCAAAACCCATCAAGTTAAAAGCCATGGTATTTGCGCACTCTGAATGCTCTAGTAATGTTTTAGTGAAATGAATGTTTTGAATTGTAAATGATCTATTATGACTATGATGGTACATTCAAATGCAAAGAAGTGTTTGATTCTTCAAAGTAGTCAATATCAAATTGGGTTTTAGAAAAATTTTGGGTTCTTGTTTTGGGGTTGATGGGTTTTGAATTTGTTGCGTTTGGTGGTGGTGGATTTGAGATGTAGGTTTGGTTGTGGTCACCGTGGGTTTGGTGGTCATGTGCGGATTTGGGTTGTAGGTTTGGTGGTAGATGTTGTGGGTTTGGTGGACGTGGGTTTAGGTTGTGAGGTGGTGGTGAGTGAAATAATTTAGATAATCAAATTAATTAGTTTAAATTAAGATAATTAATAGTTAATTTGATTTAATTTCTTAATTAGAAGGCAATTAAAGTAAATTTAGAAAAATGAGGGTACCTTGTGAATATAGTTAAATGTTCAAGGGCATACGGTGCATTTAAAAAACATTAAGGGTATATGATGCATTTTGCAATAGTTTAGGGGTATATGGTGAAATAGCTGTATTAATTATCTTGATTAACACGTGATCATATTATTTAATTCTTAGTTTTGTATTAATTAAACCTTCATTTGTCCTCACATAAATTGTGAGTGATTACTATTTGCTCATTAACTTTGCTATTAAACATTCACTACTACCTTTCTTGTTGCTAAAGTTATTAATCAACTTAATTTGCTCTTCTTTATTTATTGACTACTAATCAACTTCTTTCAAAACTGTCAATATTCCAACATCAATAATATAATAACAATGTTATAAAATGGAATATAAAACATGGTAGGCAATACATACTTTTCATGTAATCATGCCAACATAACTTCTCATACATGTCAACAAGAGTCTATAACCTTCAAATATCACAAGTTCTAGCATGAGACTTAAGTACTCTAGCATGATTTCTAAGTATATGAACACCTTTAGTACTTACGTACTTTGTTATTATAACAATGACCCGCCACTATTACTAGAAATCATTTAGCTCGAAGCTTCCTACAAAGGAAAATCGAAAACTAATTAAAAACCTCATTAACTAAATTTTTCAATAATTCTAAACTAATATTTCAATCCCATACTTTATTCGTTCATAATTTTCCTTTTCAAAAACACTTGATTTTCGATATTTGCAAAAATGGCAGCTTTGAAAAACCACTAAAAAATTCTTTTAAAACTTCTTAAACATCATAATTTGACCTTAAAACAACATACCTATGTTATAAGACCATCATGTGATGATTTCATGCCTTAAGAACAATTATAAGTCATTATTTCGTACACTCGATATTTTTACTATGCATGAATTGAACATGGTTTTATAAAATTCATAGCAATATTAAATTACTTAAAAACCTCATCAAAATCTTATAACCTCATAATTTGTACATAAAACACTAAAACAATACCATAAAATCATTATACTATGGTTTTATACATTAAAAACCCTTTTTCAAGAAATTAAAATCTATTAAATTAAACTGATAACAAAATCAAGAAATAAAAACCTATCATAAAACTAATAAAACTAAGAGCATAAATTAAAACTAATGATAAACAATAAAAAAGAACAAGAATTGAGATTGAATGAAACCTGAATATTATTGATTAAATGATTGAATAAAGTTCCACACTTAGAGAGAATTTTTGATTAAAACTAGGTTTTGTAAATTGCAAAAAGCGTAAATGACAATTAGGAGTTTAAAACATTAAGTACTAAGGCTAAACAAGGAGAAGGCACGCGGAAAACGCCCTCGGAGCCACCCGCCCGGAGGGGTCCGGGCGTGCAGCCCCTACCCGGGCGCTCGGCCTCGATCCGGGCGGACAGCTTCGCCTTGGCTCATTTCTCGGTTTTTGCTCGTTCTTCCTTAATTACTTCTTTAATTCTTCATTTAGCACTCCTAATCCTCAGTAAAGCTTCCCGAATGACTTCAACTCTTCACTAATTTTTTCAAGTGCTTCAAAAGGTTCGGAAAACAACGATAAATCATCGATTCCTGTAAAATCTTATACAAAGCACAACAAACACTCGAAATAGCAAAAGTTAGTAGAAATGGCTCAAAAGAGCCGTATTAGAGCTAAAAATCAATCAGGACCGGGGATAAAATACATATCAAATATCAACTTATCAAACTCCCCCAAGCCAAGCCTTTGCTTGTCATAGAATGTAAACAACTGAGTAAACAATGACTTCACCCCTTTAACTTTGCAAAACAAGATTAACTCAAGCAATTCCGAGTATGTAAGTTCCTCAACCAACCCATCAAAATCCCTTGACCGCCATCCACTTAAATCAAAATCAATAAGCCAACCATGTAAGAAATAGAAGTCGATGACTAGAGTAGCTCAATCGGTGTCACTCCACACATAAAATTGAGCATAAATAATGAAGCTCACCCTTAATCCCAAATAAGAATGCAAATGCAATAAGTGTTTGAATGCAAAATTTGAGAACCCAAACCCACATCTCACACCTCATGCAAGTGTTTAAGGGTAGTCACTCAATCCTAGTATGAAAGTCGACTCGAAATGCAAGTAATACTCCCTAGCTATGGCAATTGACTCACTTCACAAGAACTAAAAACATGCATATGCCGATCAAAAAGGTCTTTATAAGCTTGTAACGTGGCTAGGGTGATGGGTAGGATAGAATTTGGGATAATGTGGTGGTAGATGCGGGCTATACGCATGTAACAATCAAAGATCATAATCAACATCTCCAACATCAAACCAATTCTCATAGAATCACATCACACCATAAAACTTTACATTTCAACTCATTCAAATATCACAAGCTTTTCTTCTCCAACATCTTTCAATTCTTTTTTTTTTTTTTTTAACTTTCAAGATTTTTTTAATTTAGGCTCACGACTCTTAATGACATGTCAAAGACAAAATCATCACGCATACATAACTAGGCCAATAAAAGATGTATAACATTTTAACTCTTCATTAGAATCTAGCCTAGACATTGGTATGCAGAGCCTTACAACTTGTTTGGATACAAAAGGGGGAGGGAGAGGGAGGGAGGAGAAAGGAAAGGAAGGGGATGAGAAGTGAGGGAAAGGGTGATGAAGATTTTTTCTTTTGTTTGGATGGAGAAGGGGATTTGAAGGAAAGGGAGGTGGCAAGAAGGGGAAATTGCAACGGGTAGGACTTAGGATGGGAGATAATGACTATTTTACCCATGGAAAGAAGAAGAAGTTTTATTCATTCTTTTTTTTTTCTTTTCATTTTTTGTCATTTTATTTTAAAAATGTATAATTTGTTATAAAGAGGGTTTTAGTAGAGAGT
>PYUH01000871.1:399174-479526 GCA_016808085.1 Suaeda aralocaspica | reverse complement strand
CCATCTTTCTTCTTTGCAAACAGCACTGGTGCTCCCCAAGGTGAAGCACTAGGCCTAATGTAACCCTTCTCTAACAATTTCCGCAACTGCTCTTTCAACTCACTCATCTCCGCAGGTGTCATCCTATATGCGGCTTTAGAAATAGGTGCTGTTCTTGGAACTAAGTCTATGGTTAAGTCGATTTCTCGCATTAAAGAAATCCCTGGAATCTCTTCTAGAAACACATCCAGAAAGTCCCTCACTACCTCAATGTCCTCGGGCTTAGCAATCTCAACATGATCAACATCCCTCATACTACAAAGGTAAATCGGAAAACCTCTCCTCAAAAACCTAGCAAACCTCATTACTGACACTATTTTGTTGTGTTTTGGCCTTCTTGCCCTCCAATAGCTCACTTTCTTACCCTTTTTAACTAACGAGATCTTCTGTGGGTCATACAAAATCTCAGCCTTATGCTCACTCAACCAATCCATCCCCAAAATCACTTCTAAGTAACCCAAATCAAACTCAATTAGGTTAGCCTTAAACTCCACTCCCTTAATTTCTATTGGAACATCCGAAAATCTCCTTGAACACTGTACTTCTTATCCTGAGGGTAACACTATTGACAAATCTATTGTATCTACTTTTCCCAACACACGCATTAAATTTTCCAAAATCTTAGTGGATACAAAAGAAAATGTTGCACCAGAACCAAACAAAACTTTAACAGGAACAGAGTGAATAGAGAAAGTACTAGTAATTACATTCTTACTAGCATCAGCTTCACTTCGAGCCATCACATTCAGCTTTCCAGTATTTGAGGTCTTAGTCTGATCTCCTCCATTTCCACTTCCATTTTTATTCCCAGCTTGAGGTGTTGCCTTTGCTCCCATGTTTCCTTAGAAACCCTTCTGCTGACCCCCAGTTGAGTTCCCTTTGAATTGAGAATCTTGTCCTTCCTTTCCCTTGTTCATGCAGAAATACTCATACTCACGGTGTCCAAGTTTGTTACACAAACGATAAGTCACTGGGTTCCCAGCACAGTCCTTTCCTGTGTGATTGTTAGGACACATCTTGCAGTACACACGACCTCCTTGATTAGCCATCTGAGCCCTATTCCCATTTCCATTAGCAGTCTTCCCAAAGTTTCCCCTGTTACCCTAGAAGTTACTGTTTAAACGAGGTTTCTTAAATCCACCATGACTCCCTTGTTGGTTGGAGTTTCCTCCACCATCCTCTCTTTTCTCCCTCATCTTACCTTCCTTCAGCACCTCCTTCTTTTTCTGGTCTAGGGCATACAAATGTGCAGCTCTACCATATATCTCATCCAAAGACTCAAAGACTTTCCCGGCTATCTGCAACTGGATGTCTAAGGGTAATACTCTATCAAAACGACTAACCTTCAACTTTTCGATTGCCACAGCCTCCTTAGAAAACCTAGACAACTCTATGAACTTAGAGTAATACTCAGTAACAGACACACTCCCCATCTTAAGCTCCAGAAACTCATCAGCTTTCTATTTCTGAAGGAACACAGGATAAAACTTATTGCGGATCTGTTCCTGAAACACATCCCAATTGAACCTTGGTAAGGCTCTAATCATAGCTTCATTTTGTGACCACCAAAGGTCAGCTTCTCTTCTCAAATAGTAAACTGCATGGTTCACCTTAAGCTCTTGTGGACACTCAACTGCTCCAAACAGCTTGTTAAATTCTCTCAACCATCCCTCTAGAATAGTTAGGTTATGCTCTCCTTGGTAAGTGGGTAGTTTACTTTGAGAAAATTTCTTGAAAAGTTCCCCAGCAGGGTCATTACCATTTCCATTTCCTCTAGCAGCTAACGGTTCAGCTACGATGNCAATTGCTAACTTCCTCACTACATCATTCAGCTGATTGTTGTTACGTTCAGCCATCCTATTTCTCCTGTAGAGAGAAAAGACCTTTATATTAAGCTATGTCTAACTCTAAGTTAGAACAACATAAACTTATAACATAAAACATTTTCTCAATTCGTCTCACAAAAGAATTGTTTATTCTTTTAGAGAGAATGATTCACTTAGTTTTGATTGTTTACACAACCATTAAAATAAGAACAAAGCACATAAGAAATAAAAATAATTCCCTTTGTTCTATTTTATTTGAGGCTTCATTTCCTAAAAGAACTGACTCATTTATTACTTCATTCCCATAAGAATTCTTACTGATTGGTTCCTCTTAATANTGATTGATTCCTCTTAATATTTCCTTATGGCTCACTGCCACTTATTCACAAAAATAAATAGCAATCTAAATTGTCCAACAATCTAAACATTAACAATGCTAAACAATATTAACTAATTCATATCTACAACAAAATCTCATAAACATTAACATTATCCTTTTTGTCCTTCGACATTACATATTTCTTAGGCATAAACTCGGGATCATCCTTCACATCGTCCTCCATATCTTCCTATGTATCATCATCCATATCTTCCTCAGGATCAAGCACCTCTTCATCATCAGAATCAGATACCAAACCTACATACACCGGGATTACTGGATTTGGATTCTCGATCTCATAGCACGAGCTATCCCTCGATTCATAACTTCGCGAACTAGAAGTAGTTTCCTTCACAACAATCTCATCATCTTGTTGATCACTCTGGCTTGGTGTGGGTGCGGTCTCCTTACTTGCATTCGACTCTTGGAACTCCTTCTCCTTCCTTGCAGTATAACCCTCCAATCGCAGCCACATTGACAAACTGCATCTTTATATTTGGTGTAATTTGGAAGTCCCTCGGCAAAGTGAAAGTCACTGAACATCGCCTTAATATCCTGGTAGGGTGAACGATTTGGCACNAATGATTTGGCAAACAACTAACAATTAGGGCCAACACATGATCAGGTTGGTCCCACTGCGGTAGCTTCAACACCGTACTCATGTACCAACAATAAAATCGTATCTTTCAGACATATTGGGGTGGACTCTCATGTTCCTTCTTTTCCAACGTCCCCATCTGAGTATCCTTATCAGGCATGTTATCCACCATCCTGCATAGCACTTCAGACTAATGGACCATCCTTCCCACAACAAAACAAAACTAACAGTTCTAAAACAAAAGGTCTGGTGGCTTATATACAATTTCCTTTACACATAGCTATTCACATAAGCAACATCTCAAAACATGTACTTAAATGCATAAAAGAACAGAAATAAAGTCTATCCTACATGCCCAAACTTCCTACCCAATATCACCACGAGATATTAAAGCAATAACACATAATACATACCTGAATTCCTTACATACCTGCACAAGTAATTAATTTTAAAAACATTTATTCTTCAAAACATTCTATTTTCGGAAATTACTATTTTTAGAAAGATTTCCATTTCCTATAACTTTCCAAAATAAGAAATTCCTCTTTCCCAAAATAAAACTTAGGGTACCCCCAAAAATAAAATTTTATTTTATTTTGAAAACTAAGCTCTTGTAACCACTTTGCGACACCCTGGAATATCCTAACCTTTTGCTCTAGATTTTCCGGAAAACATATTAGAAATATTTAAGAAATATAGTAATTAAAACTCCTAATTGACGAGGAAAAACCAAAGCATTACCGCCACCGTGATAACAACTAAGGCATTTACCAAAGTACTCCAACGGAAGTCTTAAAAACCAAAACTAATTTAACAACTTAAACCACAAAAATAATCTCAAACTAAAATCAAACCAACATCCAAAAGATAATCAACTTAAGACTTTATTACACTTCGGAACCACATTAATTGCCCTTCAAAAACAAAAACTTAAATTTCGAAAATAAAACAACATCCATTATTATTTAGATAACTACATCAGCAAATAAATTAAGAAACTACGAAGACTACACAACAAGCACTCTCACTCCAGCCCAGCATGAATGACTTATGCCCACTTGTACCTGTAGTTTTTCTTATTCTAGACAACTACTCGCCAACAAGTGGCTCATCGTAGGGTTAAGTTGAAGACATAGCCACCCACACAAAATAAACAGTCAGCGAAGCTGAGTACTTAACTACTAAAGACTATGCAACAACACTAAGATAAAATAGAATAAAAACATACATACACCTGATCGTTGACAACTCTTCACCTGTGCGTAGACTCAACTTAAACAAATCAATTATTATATTTAAACTTTGGATTTCGCATCCAACGGGTTTCCTTTCCTTCAAAATTGCTCTATTGGGCACTAACTAGGGAGCAACACTAAGAAGATATTACCTATGTCACATAGAGTGACGAAATTCCAGCGCATTCAAAATATAAAAGAGTACAACATCTTGTACTCCAATTAGAAGTCATATATTTATGTTCCATACGAATCCCTCTATTGCTATACTCAAGGTATACACATTACAAGAGTTTTGGTGCGAATCCTCTTTCACTTTACGTGATTAACTGGTTTAACAATGTTATGACTCACACATAACAACACATAAAAATATGCATCAAATCACACAAACCATATTAATTATCTTCAACAAAAGGTGATTCTACAAAAAAATTATCTTATGTGTGTCCTTTAATTAAACTAAACTTCCTTTACAATACATTAACTGTGAGTGGCTAACTATTTACCTTTTTTTCTTGACCACACATTAAACTGTGAGTGGCAACATGTATAAAAATATTTGCTAATTAACTTCTTTTAACTATGTGAATAAAATTTCACGAATTACTTTCCTTATTGATTAAGCAACCAATAAAGTTAAATAACCTCCTTTCTTCATTAATGAGCTATTGGCCGATTTTTAACTTATCATAACATTCCAATTTAATCTTGAAGAATTTATATTAGTAAAAATATGGAATGTCAAAATAATATAGAAATTCATGCTTCTAATAAAACTTGTCATGCATGTCAATTTCACAATCTAACCAAGCACAACAACATATCATGTAAAGCATGAATTCTAATTTCTATGTTTGTCTTTAGTACTTACGTACACTATGTTGTAGTGGTGATCCACCACAACATCTAAAAGTCAACTAGTTCGAAGTTTCCTACATAAAGAAAACTGAAACTACATTAAAACCTTGTTGACTAGTTCTACAACAACTCTAAACTAGCTTTCTACATTGGAAACTTTTCCAAAACATTCCATATATGGTCTCTATTCAATTCCATACTTTATTTTAATTTTTCAATTGCAAAATACTAGATTTTCGGTAATTTTCCAAAAATGGCAGCTTTGTAAAAAACACTCTTAAATCTTTCTAAATATCATATTTTGATCATAAAACACTATAGTCATGTCCTAAGATCAATATACAATACTTAGATGCATTTAAAATAAGAAAAAATTCATGAAAATAATCCGAACTTTAGGCGATCACCTAATAAAAAACCCAACTTTGCACATGATTTTCCATTCTTAGACCCTTATATATTTTAACTTGCAAAATAAGGTAAAATTCATTATTAATCGGTGGAAGTTTTGTTTGACTTTGACTTGGACTTCCCTTTATTTATTTACTTTTTGTCAATACTAAAGGAGAGCTAATAATATTAAATCATCCATCTTGCAAACTTGCAGGAGAAGAAACCCACAATTCAGTATAGTGAAGCAAAGAAAAATATTTTCAGATTAAGAACTTGCATTCTTAATACTATGTATATATCATCAGTACAATAGTAGTAACTAATACAACTATGGAGAATTCAGATGACCATACAACAAACACTGCACAACCCTCTATGGAGAATTCAGCAAGCCCATGCGCCACCTTTTTAGCTTCTACGTTAATGTAGAGCATCCCTTTATTTCCCTCAACAAACAAAACCCCTTATTATTATGATTTTGACTACCCTTAAATTTCATTAGCAAACACAACCCCCTTAAGTGTTCTTAGCTTCCACCATCACTCACAAAACAATACCAACTTCAAATTGCGCCAAAATGTTGCCTTCGATTGATTCATCGTAATCAAAGTTCTTCAATGGAAATGAATTAGCTGTTTTGGAGGAGAGTTGCCATAATTTTTGTCAGTGTTAGATTTGACAAATGCTACATAGCTCTATGATTCGACAACTGCGGCGAAGCTAAGTGTAAATTGATTACGAATATTGGAATCGGATGTCCAAATTTTAAGTTTATTGGATTGTAGACTAATTTGCTAATTTGATCAATTCAAATTCCATCTACCAAAAAGAAGCTGATTGGATTGAAATGGTGTTTGGGAATAGGTGATTTAGGTGTTGAGTTGGTTGTTGTTAAGTGTAAAGAGCTCATTAGCTTGGATGTTTCTTATTTGCCTGTGAAATATATAGCCTCCTATTGTTTTTTTTTAATCAAGAAATTATGTTGGAAATAATAAAAAGGCAAATTATCTCATCTTTTGAATCTCAGTTTCAAATACCAAGTTCAAAATCCTAAATAAATTAGAATCTGAGGTAATTAAATTAGAGCAAAGGTGAATGCTTTTGAGGGATGAAAATTATATCATTGGATTATTGTTTTCTTATCTTTGATTCTTTCACTAACCTAGATTATATGCTATGAGATGCAGCCAATTCAAGTTCCATGAAGTCATTAATGGAGAGAAGAAGTGAGGTGGAGAAGAAAGGAAGACGAACCAGTAGAAGTCAATAGAACTTAATAAACAAGAGTCGAGATCTAAAACATTAATATCTAATTGAAAAAAGGGAAAAAATTAAAAAAAAAAAAAAAGAACCAGCTAAACATGTAACCAATAAATAAGTCCAAAAATTGCGCCAAAATGTTGCCTTCGATTGATTCATCGTAATCAAAGTTCTTCAATGGAAATGAATTAGTTGTTTTGGAGGAGAGTTGCCATAATTTTTGACGGTGTTAGATTTGACAAATGCTACTTAGCTCTATGATTCGACAACTGCGGCGAAGCTAGGTGTAAATTGATTACGAATATTGGAATCGGATGTCCAAATTTTAAGTTTATTGGATTGTAGACTAATTTGCTAATTTGATCAATTCAAATTCCATCTACCAAAAAGAAGCTGATTGGATTGAAATGGTGTTTGGGAATAGGTGATTTAGGTGTTGAGTTGGTTGTTTTTAAGTGTAAAGAGCTCATTAGTTTGGATGTTTCTTATTTGCCTGTGAAATATATAGCCTCCTATTGTTTTTTTAATCAAGAAATTATGTTGGAAATAATAAAAAGGCAAATTATCTCATCTTTTGAATCTCAGTTTCGAATACCAAGTTCAAAATCCTAAACAAATTAGAATATGAGGTAATTGAATTAGAGCGAAGGTGAATGCTTTTGAGGGATGAAAATTATATCATTGGATTATTGTTTTCTTATCTTTGATTCTTTCACTGACCTAGATTATATGCTATGAGATGCAGCCAATTCAAGTTCCATGAAGTCATTAATGGAGAGAAGAAGTGAGGTGGAGAAGAAGGGAAGACGAATCAGTAGAAGTCAATAGAACTTAATAAACAAGAGTCAAGATCTAAAACATTAATATCTAATTGAAAAAAGGGAAAAAATTAAAAAAAAAAAAAGAACCAGCTAAACATGTAACCAATAAATAAGTCCAAAAACGGAAAATAAAACCCAAACTTTTTTCCAAAAATGGATAAATGAAAGTTTGGTCTTTAATTAGGTGACCAACGAAAGTTCGGATTATTTTCATAAATTTTTCCTAAAAATAATTATAACTTACTATGTTACATGTTACTAATTTTATTGGGCATAAATATGTGTTAATAAGAATTTATAACTTTATTTATTCCTCTAAAACTCATCAAAAACTCATAAAAGCATCATAATTCATCATAAAACTCTTTTACAATCCACTAACATCATTATGAAACCAATCTATGGTTTAGAATAATTTTTCATAAAACACAACATGTTCATAATATATATTCTATTGATTTTCATGATTACAAAATTTGGACAGCAATATAATTTATGTTTAAAACCTTTAAAAATCAATCTAACTTCATAAAATCATCATAAATTCACCCAACAACAATTCATGATCATAATATTGAAGTTTTAATCATTAAAAACCATAAAATCAAGAATTTCATAATTTTATAAACCCTAATTTAAAATTTCATGACAAACAAATAAATTCATGGTTTAAACTAAATCATAACTTCTTGAAAACATAATTAAAACTATAAAAACATGATTAATCATAAATATTAACATGAATTTGCAAGGTTGATTCAAAAAGAAAAGAAGAAGAAAAAATTTTTTTACAATAGTTTCGAAAAAAATACCAAAGTAGGGGAGGAAGAGGTGGCGCACGGTGGTGGCCGGTGGCAGGCGGAGCTCCGGTGAAGGCAAAGAAAACTTTTTTTTTTTCCGGAAGTTGTCCGATTTTTTTTTTCTTTGCTCGAAATTTGTTTCTTTTCTCCCTTTCTCTCTCTCTAAATTTTTGGAATCCTAAATCCTAAAGTTGTAGAACAAATCTGAAAAATTGGGGTTTTAAGGGGTATTTATAGGCCCCAAAGTAGGATTTGGTGCAATTCCGTTAATCCCTTAATGCTTGAAATTACTTTTATGCCCTTATTTTAAAACAATTTAGGAAACTCTAAAAATAAAATTTTAAGAAACTTTTCATAATATTCAATAAAACAAAAAATATTATTTATAAACACAAAATAATTATTTTAGTTATAATTTATTTAAATTTCCTTTGTTTAATATTCTTATTGAATATAATTTCTCAATAAAAATATTAAAACATACGTATAAAATACGAAAATAACTTCTTAAAATATGTGAAGATATGGGGTATTACATAGAATCAGGGGTATTGGATGGACCTATTTTGTGATGGAAATATCTATCGCTAAAATACTAAATTGTGATGTTATCGGAAATTTGCGATGGAAAATTTAGTCACAATTTATTGTTTTTGCGATGGAAATTTTCGGCCCAAAAAATGAAATCAGTTGTTAATTTTTGGTGGTATTTGTTAGTGGTATTTGTTAGTTGTATTTGTTGTAATTTATTTTTCTTCATTGTTTTTTTTGTGTGTGTGTGTGTGTGGGGAGATGATGAATTAAGTTTAGTTAATACCTCCAAACCTTTATACTTTATAATCTTTTGCATTCTTATGTGTCGATGACATTAACGATCAAATAATTGGACCGAAACTTTGTATATCGTAAACACATTGAATTAAATTGCATATAATAACATGTTATGTCCCAAAGATGATTTTGGAAAAGAGAAAAAGTGATACTTTCGAATCCAGGTATTCGACTCATCATCTCTTCCATATACTCTCTGTTTCTCCTTTCCATTACAGCCATCGTTGCATGCATCTCACCTAGCATCTCACCATGTACCTCCTCATGTAGCCTCCCGCATCTATGTCCTCACATCCTCTACCAGATTATCAAAATGGTCTACTATTTGAGAAACGAAAGAGGGCATGTACTGTTGTGAAGATACGAATCGCCCCAATGAGTCGTTGTACAACTCCGCACCACTACCAACACCCTTTACACAAACTCTCTTGCTGCGCCCACCAGCCGTCTCCCATACACCTCATTTGGTGTCTTCAGAGTTCCCTAGTTGCTTGATTTTCACATTTGTGACTAAATGAGGACTTTAAGTTATTCAAATGAGAAATGACGATTATTTTGGCTCAAAATCCCTCAAAGTGTCTAATCTATGCCCATTTCTAACATTTCTCTACATTTGAACCTATAATTATCATAAAAATTCCCCTATAACTTATTTACATGTGTCTAAGCCTTGAAATTAATTCAAATGAGAAGTTACAAGTGTTTTTGGCTCATCAAAATCCCTCAAACTGGCTCAAACTAGCTACTAATATGCTTATTTCTCTTATGTTTCTAAAATTTACCATATAATTACCCTAAAAATTCCTACATAGATTAGTTACAAGATATATGATGTACTTTTTTGGTCAAAAAATTTTTGACTGTAGATTCCATTAGAAATCTCTGTAGCCCATCGCAAATTTGCGATGGAGTAAAATTTNTCCGATGGAGTAAAATTCCGTCGACAATTTACAAATGTATAATGGATTAGCTTTCCCTCGGAATAATTCGTCGCAAATTGCTAGTTTTCTTGTAGTGAAAAGACATTTTTAAAATTTGGTGGAGTTGTATAACCATATTTAATCTTATAAATCAAAAAAAAAATTTAACTTTAAATTACATTTTGAATAACAAATACTTTTTAATTTCTCAATAAAAAGTATTTGTGTTCTTCTGTTTTACTTTTTTATATTTATAATTTTTAATCATGATCAAATTTATAGTTAAAATTTCACGTAGTGAAGAAGTGAATTCTTATTTTACACCTTTTAACTTATTTTAAGTAGACTGTGCATCTTTCGCCCGGCCTCGAATTTGGACTNCGAATTTGGACCAGTCTAGTCCTTGTGCTATAAAAGTGATAATTCAAGGTTTCAATCTAGTCTAATTTAAATTTCGTGATTGAAACAATTTTTTTAACACAAACAATGTCTTTATTAAATTTTTGTTCAAGTTTTTTTTCTTTCTTTTTTTTTTTTTTAATGGAAATAGCAACGTCTTAATTTCAAAGCTAGAAATCAATCATTGAAACAATCAATCAATCAAAGCCTTAATTTCAGAATTGGGGTCAACTACATGAGCAAAAAAATTATAAGTAAAGGACGAGGTCCTTCAAATTAAAAAAAAAAAAAACAATTACAATATGATGTAGGAAGAAGTGAATTACACGTGGAAGTAGATGGATAAATTTATCAAGTATCACCAGTTATATCAAAATACAAGATAAAGCTAGAAATAAAAATAATATGAAGGCTTTGTAACTTATAACAATAAGATAATTACGAAAACATGATTAATGATATAAAATGAGCATAATAAAAGCAGCAATGATGGAAGTTACATATAACCATCTCAAGATGAATCACTATAATTGGAATTTTGGAAGTTACATATATGCATCTCCAATTGTGCTATGATAGTCAAGACAATGCCACTTGCACGCACTCTTAAAGTAAATTGTCATGCAAACCATCTATTGCAACTATGCATTGAAGGTTAGGTGGATTTATTGATAGCTTATCCAGGAAGGTTTGGTGGAATTTAATGATGGTTTATATTTCTCTACAAATTACAGGACTTCTCTATAAATATACGACCACTCCACTGATCTCAAACCCATCATACCAATCTAAAATCAAATCACCTCTTAAGTACACAATCAACTACTTCTTAATAAATTGTTTTAGTCATGAAGACTTCAAAGGCTTCTTTTGTGCTACTTATGTTCCTTGTTATATTGGTATGTTTTTTAACTCTCTTTATTTGCAACTAGGATAAGCGTAAGGCTACATTCTTGCATACAAATTAAGGCTCTTATTCATTAAGTTTAAACATGAATGCGAACCTATTTTTAATATCTTAGTAATAGCCTAATAATGTCTAAATGTTATTGTTGTAATTATTTAAATTAACATATATATTAATTATAAAAAAGCGAAACAATATTTCAAGACTAAAACATAGGCATTTGAAAAATAATTCAGCTTTTTAATGATGTAGAAAAAGAAAGATAACATTATTAGTCTTGAAATTAAATATTACTCCCCTTTCCTTTTTTTTCATACGTTTGGAATCTTGACACTCTTCATAAGTTGGGGGAAACTTTTAAATTACTTTTAATATATGCAAAAATATATATTGTGGGGCATTTTTCGAATCGTTACAATAAGTACGTTAGTAATATTAATTTATTATATTCTTTATATATGTACAACAAAAGATATTTAAAGTCAAAAAAGTGTATTGACATATGTGTAAATTAAAACGTATCAAACAAAACGGAACAAAGGGAGTAGTTTAGAAAAATTACAAATTAGTACAAGTAAATAATGAACTTTAATTACAATGAACTTTTTGAAAAATTTAAAATTTTAGTACAAGCAAATAACACCTTATAACTAATTAATAAGTTCCATAAGGTATGTTAATAAATCCCTCATTCCTTGAACTTTGATATTAATAATCTTTGCAATAAATTAGCAATGAGGTTCCATGATATGTTTCACTTACAATACAAATCAATAAAAACAAATTTTATCTTATACCTTCAAAAATGCTACAAGCTACTTAGAAAGTAACAAAATTTAAATTTTATCTTATACCTTCAAAAATGCTACAAGCTAATAATAATTTTATGAAAATTACAAAGTAGATTATCAGAATAAAAATTTAAGTTTATTATATCAATGACTATGTAATGTAGGAAATGTGGAATTATAAGTAAAATAGACTTGTGAGATTGTCCTCAAGACTGCTTAAATAAAATCGACTTTAATCTGTCCCATATAAAGATTTTACCTTTCTTCATGCTGATTTTTATTTTCGTTTCCTATTTAGGATTCTTATAGCAATTAGTTTCCAAACTAAGTGAAGCAATTGAGTCACCCGTTGAGATATACTACAAAATTAAAGTGGGAAATAATCCCATGCAAAAAGTCGTTGAGAGAAAGCTTACAACTAANAGAAAGCTTACAACTAGGTGAATTTCTAAACCTAATTCAACCTTTGCATTATAAATTTGGATCTCTAATAGAGTTACATAAATTATATTTTGGCTTATTTTTATCCTTTAATTTAAGCACAAATAGTTGTTATCCTGAGAATGAGGGGTAGCTAAAGTGGTTAAGGCTTTCCTCACGGTTTTACCAGATCCTAGGATCGATTCTCATTCCCGACCTTATGGATGGCTCCCTAGCACAAAAAAATAAAATAATAAAAAAAAGTTTTACCATTTATTACTCCACCTTTTGATTTGTGTTTTAATTTGTACTCGTTATAGCATTTTTGTTCCATTTGTAAATTTTCATCGACCAAAGAAGCAAAACATACTATTTACCCCTGTTGATTTTTCTTCACATTTTAATTTTTTTTGTTTAAATGTTCTTACAGGATCATACAATGAAATTGGTGAATTACTTAACGTAAAGCAAGATGAATATGGTGAAAATGCTTTGTGGTTTTACAGTGCAAAATATTTCTCAAGTGAAAAAGATGCTCATTTGTCGAACACACATCAAAAACAAAAGCCTGGATTACTTGAAGATCATTTGCCTACATTTTTTACAACAGATAAATTATTTGCAGAAGGAACAAAATTAAAGATATACATCAAAAAAATTGATAATAAAGCCAAGTTTCTACCATTGAGCATTACAAAATCCATTCCTACTAAATCTGATAAGCTCCAAGTGATCTTAAATATCCTCCCAATAAAACCTAAATCCGTTTTAGCTGAACGCATTGACAAGATTCTGAAAAACTGTGAACACTCAGGCATTAAAGATGAGGTAAAACATTGTGCAACTTCATTGGAAGCTATGGTTGACATTGTTACCTCAAACTTAAACTATGGAAAAAACAACTATATGGTGGTTGTGACAGAGCAAAAAACATGACGTATCTATGGAATACACATTTCAAAAAGTTCAAACAATAGGAAGTGATGATAAAGAGAATATGGTGTGTCATAAAATTAATGATCCATTTGTGGTGTATATTTGTCACAACATTAAGAAAACAAATATATATCGTATTTCCTTGGTAGGCGCTGACGGGAAACAAATAGAGGAAATTGCAACGTGTCACATGGACACTTCTAGCTGGAATCCAAATCATCGTGCCTTTCATGTTCTTAAGACCAAACCAGGCCTGAAACCTGTTTGCCATTTTATTTCTGCAGATTCAATAGCTTAGCTTCCAAGTGTAAACTAAAAATAAGGGCTCTATGTAAACTGTTAGTCTTGTTCTTTTCTAAGTATTACTTAGTACTTTGTAAACAGGTAACAAGACAATCAATAAGCTTGTTAAGTTTTAGTAAAGCAGTTTGCAAGATTGTGTGTACCATGTTTAATATAAGAACCTTCTGTATAGCAACTCAAGATTTCCGAACTAAAAAAGGTAAAATTAACTGATTTTCATTGACATTCGACAATAGTTAATAGTTGTAGACACAAAAAATATCTCCCCAACTTAACGTGGAATGATTGAAACGTATTGCGTTGAAATAACTCTGATCTATGGGATTGTGTTTCACAAATGTATAAAAAGAAGTTGAAGTGATGATTTAAGTGTCCAAATTATATGATTTAAAACCTACCTTATAGATGGAATTAGAGTTGGCTCAAATTAAGTCTAAACTTCTAGAAATGAATTAATTATTTGTCTCCTTATATCTTAATTATGNTCTCCTAATATCTTAATTATGGAAATGAATTAATTATTTGTCGCCTAACATGACAAATGCATTAGAAATTGGTAAGATATTGACATGTCCCCAAGCACAAGATGTGCACCTTGGTTAAGGCATTTCTTCTCAATGCAAGGCCAAATTCAAGACATATCCACTATATAATTTTTTACCCTTTAAGTTATTTTTTACTTACAATTGATTACTCATAATTTTGAAGTTTTCATATTGACGGTTTCCCAAATTCTCCTTTTCTCTTCTCTTTCATTAATCAACTTAATAATTAGTTTGAGTTCATTATAAAAAAAATTAGCACAATTTATATTCATCACATACTTCATCATCATGTGTTTATTCTAGTGGTGGTTCTGAATTAAAGTAAAATATTGTTATTACATAAAGTGAAGCTCCATAAGTAAAAATTGTATATTTTGATAGCAGGGAAACTCGAAAAGTATTATATTTAAGTCTCAATTTGATATTTCTCGCTCATCACATCGTTATATGTATCTTTGTATACAATATATATGTTTTGGACATCCTATACACACCACACAAGTCGACTAATTCTTATCTCATCATGAAGGCAAAAACTGTTGGAAATAAAGGGCATTTTCAAGGCAATTTTTACAAATCTGTCGGATTAAAAAAGGGTGTTGTAAAACAATGGAACTTGAGACTAATTAATTATGTAGCAAAAGTTTGAAAATCTTGTTAGCGACAGGTTTCAGTTGAAAACCTTCTGATACGAATCAAGGTGATAACTTCGAAGGTTTGATAATGGCTTCTAAAAATGATGCAAATATGGGGTAAATAATAGCTTATGGAGGTTCAAGGCTTTTAAGATCTTCAAAGTCATCATCATGGATGTGTATGGTGACACACGAATCTACTTGATCATTTGAAGCAATGGAAAGAATGGCGGAATTAGGGGAATAAGATGGTTTTGCCTATGAGTTTTCTCCCATTTCACTTGATAGGGTTTTCCTCATTTTAGGCTTTGAGTCTTTCATTTCTTGAAGTTTCTAAATCTTCATTTACAACCTTAAACATATGGAAAATTACTTCTTGAAGGTTTCTTGATTAAAATATTGAATCTTGAAAGATTTCTTGAAGATTAGAAGAAAAACACAAAAATTGCGCAAATTTGGATGTGGCGTCAATTTTGACGATTTTCCATAGATTTTGGTAGATCATATTTTTGTGTAATTCTGGTTGTAATTTGTCGATCATCTTGTTTAGCAAGGTCTTAGAAAGTTTTTTAGGATATTTTTTGTTTAGATATAGTTTTTTAGAGTTTGTTAGCAAGATGAGAATGACATGTAGTGCTGATGTGGCAACCTTATCTTGTGAGTCATGTATGGGTGTGTGGGACGATTTTCTTCTCGTTTTGGGCGCGTTTTTTGTTTATTTTAGAGTCCTAGGAGTTTTTAGGATTTAGTCTTAGGTTATTCTATAAATAGCCTTGAGATTTCTTTGTAACAACATAGATTGAATTGAGTAATAAAAATCAACATTGAGTTGTACGTTTTCTTTATTGTTTCGTTCAAAACAATATACTTGATTTTTGGAATTGGTTCTCATTGCTTTATATTCACTTGAGGATAGTTTTAAGAATTGAGCGTGCGTAGCTTTAATCAATTCATAAAATTATTTGACCTAGATCGTTTTTCTTGGTGCTTTGCGTTAGAGAAAACCGAGCTAGCTTATATCCACTGTGTGGTTGGCTATTTCGTATTAATAATCACATCAACTTTTGGTGCTCTCGTTGAGAGGACATTAATCCTCAAGGTTATTGCATAATCTCATTGTTTGAACAAGTGCCATCATGTCAGCTGATGAAGTGAGTACTCCTAAGATTACTACTGTAGAATTGCGTAAAGACATAGAGGAGTTAAAAGCTATGTTTGAGGCTACCATGAAGGATTTTGCCGAGAAATGGAAGTCACGTAGAAAATCTAAAGATGGAAACAAAAAGGAGTCAAGTTCTAGTTCTGGTGATCAGCAAACAAGCTCAAGAAGTGCTCGTAAACCCAAAAAGAGGTACTCATCAAGTTCTAGCAATGACGAACCTGTGAGTAGGCGCATAAAGAAGAATAGGCCTAAGGATGATGATCGAAATCTTAAGCTAGATATTCCTGAATTCAGTGGGAGTATTGATCCTGAAAAGTTCTTGGACCGGCTAAGAAAAATTGAACGAATTTTCAAATATAAGGAGTATGATGATCGAATATCATATAAAGTTGCAGAACTGAAGCTAACTGGCTTAGCTAGTTTATGGCTTGAAGGTATGCAAAGGAAGAGGAAGGATGGAAAGTCTAAAGTATCTACTTGGATAAAACTGAAGAAAGAGATGAGGAGACTTTTTATTCCTTAGGATTACGATTAGGGCAGTTTCATAAAGATGCATACTTTGAAGCATGATCGAAAATCAGTTGAAAAAAATACATCTGAATTCCTCAACCTGATTACCATCTGCGATCTAGAAGAAAAGGAGGATCATGAAGTTGCTCACTGTGTTGCAGGTCTAGATGAAAGAATTAGAGAGAAGGTGGAATTAAAACCATAATGGAATTTTGATGAGATTTGCAAGGTTGCATCTAGAGTTGAGAAGCAATTCGAAAAAAACAGTCACTTTTTCGAAACCTTTTGTGAAGAAAGAAGTTGTCGTTGTTCCTCATGAGCAAAATTTCAATTCCACTTCTAAACGTCCTCTGTATATCAAGGAGAAAGGCTCTGCTACTAAACCTCTAAACCCTAATCAGCGTACATGCTTCAAGTACAAGGGCCAAGGGCATATTCGGAAAGATTGTCCACATTCAAGAGTTCATACTACTCGAAATCAGGCGGATGATGTAGACTTTGAAGAAGAGGAGAATGAACGTCAACAACAAGAAGATGGCGTGATTTATGACAATCAGGGAGAAGATATTGAAGAAATTACTCATGAAGTGGATGGCCAAAGTCTAGTTCTCAGAAGGGTTTTGCAATCCAAAGTTACGCCACCTACAGAGAACCAGAGATCAAAGATTTTTGTCACCAGGTGCAATGTGCTAGGAAGATTGTGTGATCTAATCATTGATTCAGATAGTTGCACTAATGTGGTCTCTACTGTATTGATTAACAAACTAGAGATTCCTACCACTGAACATCCTTAGCCTTACAAGTTACATTGGCTCAGCAATACAAGTGATGTCAAGGTGAAAAAACAAATCTGGTTAGTTTTAAAATTGGTAATTTCGATGATTAAGTGCTTTGTGATGTATGTTCTATGGAAGTGTGCCATATATTTCTTGGAAGACCATGGTAGTATGATAGATTTGTACAGTTTGATGGTTAAACAAATGTATATATCATTAGGAAACAAGCACAAGGTCAACCAGTTGCATTGAAACCTTGAGAAGGCTCGAAATTTTCGAAATTTGTGAGATAAAAGAAGGGTGGTTTTTTGATTGATGAGAAGGCTATGGTGCAAGAGGTGAAGAATTGTGAGAGGTTCTATGTGTTGATAGATAAAGAAGTGCAAGAGAAAGCAACGAGCATCCCTCGTGAGTTGCGCCTCTTATTGCACGAATTTCAAGATATATTTCCTGATGAATTACCACCAGGGTTGCCACCAATCGAAGGAATTGAACATCAGATTGACTTGGTTCCTGAAGCTCAGATTCCTAATAAACCAAATAACAGGTGCAATCCAGAAGAAACTAAGGAGATTCAACGTCGGATTGAAGAGTTAATGGCAAGAGGGTATATCAGGGAAAGTATGAATCCATGTGCAGTGCCAACATTAATTGTTCCTAAGAAGGACGGATCATGGAGGATGTGCATTGATTCTAGAGTTGTGAA
Source organism: Suaeda aralocaspica (assembly GCA_016808085.1). Lineage (NCBI taxonomy): Eukaryota > Viridiplantae > Streptophyta > Magnoliopsida > Caryophyllales > Amaranthaceae > Suaeda > Suaeda aralocaspica. The sequence continues at coordinate 461,473 of PYUH01000871.1, read as the reverse complement.
CAACATCACCATCAAATACAGGTTTCCTATTCCTCGTCTAGATGATTTATTAGATTAACTATTTGGTTCACAAGTGTTTACTAAAATTGATTTGAGGAGTGGTTATCATCAAATTCGAATGAAGGAGGGTGATGAATGGAAGATAGGATTCAAAACCAAGCTAGGTCTCTATGAATGGTTAGTTATGCCTTTTGGTCTTACTAATGCTCCTAGTACTTTTATGAGATTGATGATTGAAGTTTTCAAGCCTTTCATTGGGAAGTTTGTGGTTGTCTATTTGGATGATATACTGGTGTATAGTGCAAGTGTTGAAGATCATCTACAGCATCTAAAAGAAGTGTTCGAAACTTTGAGGAAGCAGAAGTTGTATGCTAAGTTCGAAAAGTGCTCCTTAATGGTAACTAGTTTGACGTTTGTTTCTAAGGATGGTGTTTCAGTTGATCCTTCGAAAGTTGAAGCTATTAAAACATGGCCAGTTCTGAAAGCTGTGACTGAGGTAAGTGCTTTCCATGGTTTAGCATCTTCCTATAGAAGATTTGTGAAGAATTCCTCTTCTGTGGTATTTTCTATGACTCAGTGTATTAAGAAGAACAAAGAGAAATTTGAACGGACTAAAGATGCGCAAAAGGCAATCGAATTGGTGATGAAGTTGCTTTGTCAAGCTCCTATTTTAGCCTTACCAGACTTTTCGAAACCTTTTGAAGTTGAGACAGATGCTAGTGGCGTGGGAATTGGTGCAGTGTTGGTTCAAGGTAAGCGTCCAATAGCTTATTTTAGTTAAAAATTGAATGGAGCAAGGTTAAACTACTCTACCTATGACAAGGAATTCTATGCTATTGGTCGAGCATTGGATCATTGGAGTCATCATCTGCGACCAAGTCACTTTAGATTGCATTCTGATCATGGGGCTCCGAAGCATATCAATGGCCAACATAAACTCAATCCAAGACATGCTAAGTAGATTAAATTTTTGCAATCTTTTCACTTTTCATCAAAGTATAAAGAAGGCAAATCTAATATGGTTGTTGATGCTCTATTGAGGTATGCTTTAATTGGTGTTCTTAATTTCAAATTTNGCTTTAATTGGTGTTCTTAATTTCAAATTTCTTGGTTTGGAGTTAATTATACAATATTATGAGCAAGATGGTGATTTTGGTCCTATCTATTCACAAATTACGAAGGGGTCAATGGGGTCTTATGTGCTACATGATGGATTCTTATTCAAGGGGAATCTACTTTGCATCCCTAAGTGTAGAATTCGTGAATGTTTCGTCATAAAGGCGCATGGGGGTGGAATTTCAGGTCATTTTGGCATTACAAAAACATTAACGATGTTGCAGGAACATTTCTATCGGCCTAAAATAATTGTAGATGCTGAAGCAGTTATCTCACAGTGTGTTGTTTGTCAGAAAGTAAAGGCATCCTTCCATCAGGGATTCTACACACCATTGCCAGTGCCAGAAACCCCCTTGGGATGATATTTCTATGGATTTTATAGTTGGTTTGCCTAGAACTACAAGGCAAAAGGATGCTATAATGGTTGTTGTTGACAGGTTTTCAATGATGGCTCATTTCATACCTTGTCACAAGACTGATGATGCTGTGAATGTTGCAGACTTGTATTTTCGAGACATTTTCAGGTTACATGGGGTGCCGAAAACAATTGTGAGTGACAGGGACACAAAATTCATGAGTTATTTCAGGAAGTCATTGTGGCATTTGATAGGAACGAAATTACTCTTCAGTACTTCTTATCATCCACAAATAGATGGTCAAACTGAAGTCACAAACAAAACACTAGGCGTGCTACTACGTGGGTTGGTAAGCAAGACACAGAAAGATTGGGACTTGAAGTTAGCTCATCCAGAGTTCGCTTATAATCATTCTCCTACATATGCAACTAAGCATTCACCTTTTGAAGTTGTTTATGGTGTCAATCCCAAGTTACCAATTGATTTCGTGGCTATTCCCAGAGGTGATCTTGTTCATAAAGATGCTTTAGCTAAAATTGAATACACGTAGAAGTTACATGCACAGGTTAGAGAAAGAATTGAGCATGTGAATGATATCTAAAAGATAAGAGCTAACAAGAACAAAGTTCAACACACATACAAGGAAGGTGATTTAGTATGGTTACATCTAAGGAAGGAAAGATTTTCTAATCAAAGGAAAAACAAGCTAATGCTTAGGTGTGATGGACCATTCAAAATCGTTAGCAAAATTGGGGACAATGCATATAAACTCGAATTGCCAGGTGAATATGGTGTTCATGCTATATTTAACATTGGTGATTTGTCTCCTTATGTTCCTGATGATCAACTTCGAGGTTTGAGGACAAACTCTTTTGAAGAAGAGGAGGATGGTACGAATCAAGGTGATAACTTCAAAGGTTTGATAATGGCTTTTAAAAATGATGCAAGTATGGGGGAAATAATAGCTTATGGAGATTCAAGGCCTTTGGGATCTTAGAAGTCATCATCATGGGTGTGTATGGTGACACACGAATCTACTTGATCATTGGAAGCAAAGGAAAGAATGGCAGAATTAGGAGAATAAGATGGTTTTGCCTATGAGTTTTCTCCTATTTCACTTGATAGGGTTTTTCTCATTTTAGGCTTTGAGTATTTCATTTCTTGAAGTGTCTTAATCTTCATTTACAACCTTAAACACATGGAAAATGACTTCTTGAAGGTTTCTTGATTAAAAGATTGAATCTTGAAAAGTTTCTTAAAGATTTGAAGAAAAACACAAAAATTGCGCAAATTTGGATGTGACGTCAATTCTGTCGATTTTCTATAGATTTGGGTAGATCATATTTTTTGTGTAATTCTGGTTGTAATTTGTTGATGATCTTGTTTATCAAGGTCTTAGAAAGTTTGTTAGTTTATTTTTTGTTTAGATATAGTTTGTTAGCAAGATGAGAATGACATGCAGTGCTGATGTGGCAATCTTATCTTGTGGGTCATGTGTATGTGTGCGGGACAATTTTCTCCTTGTTTTGGGCATGTTTTCTGGTTATTTTAGAGTCCTAGGAGTTTTTAGGATTTAGTCTTAGGTTATTCTATAAATAGCCCTGAGATTTCTTTGTAACAACATAGATTGAATTGAGTAATAAAAATCAACTTTGAATTGTACGTTTCTTTATTGTTTCGTTCAAAACAATATACTTGATTTTGTGAATTGGTGTTCATTGCTTTATATTCACGTGAGGATAGTTTTATGTATTGAGGGTACGTAGATTTAATCAATTCATAAAAGAATTCGACTAAGATCGTTTTTCTTGGTGCTAGCTTATATGCATTGTGTGTTTGGTGATTTCCTATCAATAATAACATCACCTTCCGTCGGAAGTTAGTTAAAGAAATAGGGTTATTGGATGGATCTATTTTCTGATGGAAATTTCTGTCGCTAAAACCTTAAATTATGAAGTCGGAAATTTGTGATGGAAAATTTAGTCACAATTTAGTGTTTTTGCGATGGAAATTTTCGGCCCAAAAAATGAAATCCGTCGTTATTTTTTGTGGTATTTGTTATAATTTTGTTTTCTTCTTTTTTTTTGTGTGGGGAGATGACTAATTAAGCTAAATTAGTACCTCCAAACCTGTATACTTTATAATCTTTTTCATTCTAATGTGTCGATGACATTAATGATCAACTAATTGGACCGAAACATTGTATATCCTAAACACATCGAACTAAATGACATATAATTAACATGTTATGTCTCGACGATGATTTTGGAAAGGAGAAAAGTATCACTTTCGAATCTAGGGATTCGACTCTCTCATCTCCTCCATATACTCTTTGTTTCTCCTTTCAATTACAGCCATCTCTACATGCATCTCACCTCGCATCTCACCACGCATTTCCTCCTGTAGCCTCCCGCATCTGTGTCCTCACATCCTCTACAAGCTTATCAAAATGCTCTAGTATTTGAGAATCGAAAGAGGGCATGTACTGTTGAGAAGATCCGAATCGCCCAATTAGTCGTAGTATAACTCCGCACCACTACCAACACCCTTTACGCAAACTCTCTTGCTGCGCCCACCATCTGTCTTCCAATACGCCTCATTTGGCGTCTTCAGAGTTCCCTAATTGCTTGATTTTCACTGTTGTGACTAAATGAGGACTTTATGTTATACAAATGAGAAGTTACGAGTATTTTTGGTTTAAAATCCCTCAAAGTGTCTACTACTACTCCCATTTCTCACATTTCTCTACATTTGAACCTATAATTATCTTAAAAATTCCCCTATAACATATTTACAAGTGTCTTAGCCTTTAAATCAATTCAAATGAAAAGTTACAAGTGTTTATAGCGCATCAAAATTTCGAAAAATGGCTCAAAGTGGCTACTAGTATGCCTATTTCTCTTATTTTTCTAAAATTTAACTTATAATTAGCGTAAAAGTTCCTGCATAGAATAGTTACAAGATTTATGATGTACTTTTTTGGTCAAAAATATTTGACTGCAGATTCCATTAGACATCTCTTTAGCCCTTCGCAAATTTGCGATGAAGTAAAATTGCATCGAAAATTTACAAATTTATAGTGGATTATCTTTCCATCATAATAGTTCTTCACAAATTGTTAGTTTTCTTGTAGTGAAATGAAATTTGTAAATGTTGTGGAGTTGTATAACCATATTTTTATCTTAAAAATCACAAAGTTTTAAGTTTAAATCACATTTTAAATAACAAATTTAATTTCTTAATAAAAAGTATTTGTGTTTTTCCGTTTTTTTTTTTTTTTGTTTTTTTTTACATTTATAATTTGGAATCATGATCAAATTTATAGTTAAAATTTCGTGGAGTGAAGTAAATTCTTATTCTACTCTTTTTAACTTATTGTGAGTAGACTGTACATGTTATAGCCCGGCCTAGAATTTGGGCCAGTCTAGTCCTTGGTCTATAAAAGTGTTAATTCAAGGGTTTCAATCTATTCTAATTTAAATTTAGTGATTGAAACAATTTTAGTATCACAAACAATGTCTTTATTAAAATTTTATGGAAATAGCAACGTCTAAACTTTAAAAACAAAACCTAGAAATCAATCAATGAATTAATCAATCAATCAGAGCCTTAATATCAGAATTGGGGTCAACTAAATGAGCAAAAAATTTAAAAGCAAAGGAAGAGGTCCTTCAAAATAAAAAAAAAAAAATCAAAATATGATGTAGGAAGGAGTGAATTAAATGTGGAAGTAGATGGATATATTAATCAAGTAGCACCAGTTACATTAAAATACATGATAAAGCTAAAAATAAAAACAAGATGGAGGCTTTGTAACTTATAACAATAAGATAATTAGGAATACATGATTGATGCTACAGAATGAGCATAGTAAAAGGAGCAATGATGGAAGTTACATATATGCATCTCGAGATGAATCACTATAATTGGAATGTTGGAATTTACATATATGCATCTCTAATTGTGCTATAATAGTCAAGACAATGCCACTTCGAACTCTTAAAGACAATAGTCATGCAAACCATGTAATGCAACTATGCATGGAAAGTTAGGTGGAGTTTATTGATAGCTTATCATGGAAGGTTAGGTGGAATTTAATGGTAGTTATATCTTTCTCTATAAATTACATGACTTCTCTATAAATAGACGACCACTCCATTGATCTCAAACCCATCATACCAATCTAAAATCATATCACCTCTTAAGTACTCAATCAACTACTTCTTAATTAATAGTTTTAGTCATGAAGACTTTAAAGGCTTCTTTTGTGCTACTTATCTTCGTAGTTATGTTGGTATGTTTTTCAACTGTCTTTATATGCAACTAGAATAAGTGAAAGGCTACGTTCTTGCATAAAAATCAAGGCTCTTGTTCCAATTAAACTTAAACATGAATGCGAACCTATTTTCAATATTTTAGCAATAGCCTAATAATGATTAAATGCTATTGTTGTAATTATTTAATTTCACTTATATATTAATTATAAAAAAGTGAAACAATATTTCAAGACTAAAACTTAACATTTTTAAGGTAATTCAGTTTTTTAATAATGTTAAAAGAGAAAGATAATATTATTAGTCTTGAAATTAAATATTACTCCCCTTTCCGTTTTTTTTTGTCATATATTTGGAATCTTGACACTATTCATAATATGGGAGAGACTTTTAAATTAATTTTAATATATACAAAAATTTATGCAAGTGGGGCATTTTTTGAATCGCTACATTAAGTACGTTAGTAATATTAATTTATTACTATCTCCGTAATCTTTTACTTGCAACAAAGGGGTATTATTTGTGAGATATAAAATATTCCTTTATTGCAAGTAAAAGATTACGGGGGTAGTATATATTCTTTACATATATACAACAAAATATATTTAAAGTCAAAAAAGTGCATTGACATATGTGCAAATGAAAACATGTCAAACAAAACGGAACAAAGGGAGTAGTTTAGAAAGATGCTTTGTCTTTTTCCTTCATATTTTTTTATTTGTTTATTGTTAATTTTTATGATACCGGACTTGTGGCCTTGCCTTCTTTCTTTCCTACGGACTCTAACTTTGAAATCGGCAGCCCTTAGCACTGTTGTTGGAGAAAGCCAGTCAGCTTTTCTGAAGGGTAGAGTGATATTTGACAATATTATCCTGAGTCATGAGCACTACTATGACGTCAACTCCTTATATCCCTTTATCATGAAGTCTTACCCTATGCCCGGTCAAATCAACAGTCCCTATATATTGAACAGATTTAACACTACCATCAGGACTAGGATTGGTATCTCCTTCGGTTTCTCTTCGAGAGGAAAGCGCCGGGTACTGGTTTTTAATAAATCGTTTTCCCCACTTGCTCGGGCAACAGGGAGCCAACCCCTTTTACATTGAACTTTTTCCATGTACCATAAATCCTTAAAAGACAAATATTATAGCATTTAGATAATTTAGAGATAAATTAGTTCCATCATCTTTGATTTTTTTTTGGAAGAGAATTTTTTTTATTCATAAGTATTAGTGATCAAATCAAATTTACAAATTACAATGAACTTTGGAAAAAATTATAATATTAATACAAGTAAATAACACCTTATGACTAATTAATATGTTCCATATGGTATGTTAATAAATCTCTCATTACTTTGCATTAGTTTAGTAATGAGGTTCTATGATATGTTTCACTTATAATTCAAATCAATTAAAAAAAATCTATGTTATACCTTAAAAAATGCTACAAACTACTTAGAGGGTAAGAAAATTTAAAGATTTATTGGAACATTATCATATGGGTTATTATGATTTGAAACAACATTACTATAAGCCCTAAATCAAGCGAAACCGCATATAACTTTCAATAATTCACAATGGAGTAAAAGTTTAATAATAATCATTTTATGAAAATAACAAAAGGAGATTATCAAAATAAATATTTAAATTATTATATCAATGACTATGAAATGTAGGAAATGTGGAATTATAAGTGAAAAATTTAAAACCACTTATCTTTTCTGAATTTAGAATAAGTGAATTTAATAGAAATGAGTTGATTGAAATGAATAAGTTAATTATGAATGATATGTTTATTGCTTGATTAGTTTAATAGAGTGTTATTGATGTTTGTGTATTGTGTGGTTGGTTTAATCACTTTGTTTTGAATGAACTTGTCAGATTTACTTGTGAGAAAACTATGGTAGGCCCGTGATAAAGTCTCTTGTCTTTTTTCCGATATAGGTTGGGCTCTTATATTGCTGTTGCTTCGCCTACTCATTAAAGAAGCTGCTGCTGCTTCGCCTACTCATTAAAGCTGCTTCTGCTTCGGCTTCGCCCACTGATTAAAGTTGCTGCTACGCGGATGTTGCTGTAATATTGTTGTTTTTTGTCCTTGCTGTAATATTGTTAGTTTTGGTCCTTAGTGTTGTATTGTTTTTGTTAATACAAGTCTTATGTATATATATACTTTCAGCATTTTATTTGGCATAAAAATGCAAAAAAATAAAATTAAAAAAAAAATAAAATTTAATTTTTGGGGTGCTTATTTGTTGCGGTTGTTGGGAAAACCGCAACAAATAACTATATATTTTTTTTTGGAGGGAAACCACTTATTTACTGCGATTTTTCAAACAACCACAACAAATAAGTGGTTTCCCTCTAAAAAAAAGAGTTATTTACAAAACCGTAGCAAATAAGTTTACATTTGCTGCGGCTGGACCACAGTGAATAAGAAAATGCTTATTTGCTGCTATGGCATTTGCTGCGGTCAAAAGCTAGAGCAAATACCCGGGTTTTGACCGCAGCAAATAGCTTTTTTTGTACTTATTTTGGACATCCTATACACGCCATACAAGTCGACGAACTCTTATCTCATCATGAAGGCACAACGTGTTAGAAATAACTGGCATTTTCAAGGCAATTTTTACAAATAATATCGGATTCAAAAAGGGTGTTGTAAAAAAAATGTACTTTGAGACTAATTAATTCTATAGCAAAAGGTTTTAAATTTGGTTAGCGACAGGTTTCAGATGAAAATCTTTTGATACGAATCAAGGTGATAACTTCGAAGGTTTGATAATGGCTTCTAAAAATGATGCAAGTATGGGGGAAATAATAACTTATGGAGATTCAAGGCTTTTGGGATCTTCAAAGTCATCATCATGGGTGTGTATGGTGACACACGAATCTACTTGATCATTTAAAGCAAAGGAAAGGATGGCAGCATTAGAGGAATAAGATGGTTTTGCTGCCTATGAGTTTTCTCCCATTTCACTTGATAGGGTTTTTTCTCATTTTAGGCTTTGAGTCTTTCATTTCTTGAAGTGTCTTAATCTTCATTTACAACCTTAAACACATGGAAAATGATTTCTTGAAGGTTTTTTGATTAAAAGATTGAATCTTGAAAGGTTTCTTGAAGATTTGAAGAAAAACACAAAAATTGTGCAAATTTGGATGTGACATCAATTTTGACGATTTTCTACAGATTTGGGTTGATCATATTTTTGTGTAATTCTGGTTGTAATTTGATGATTATCTTGTTTAGCAAGGTCTTAGAAAGTTTATTAGGATGTTTTTGATAAGATATAGTTTGTTAGCAAGATGAGAATGACATGCAGTGCTGACGTGGCAATCTTATCTTGTGACTCATGTGTGTGTGTGTGGGACGATTTTCTTCTTGTTTTGGGTGTGTTTTCTGGTTATTTTAGAGTCCTAGGAGTTGTTTGGATTTAGTCTTAGGTTATTCAATAAATAGCCTTGAGATTTCTTTGTAACAACATAGATTGAATTGGGTAATAAAAATCAACTTTGAGTTGTACGTTTTCTTTATTGTTTCGATTAAAAAAATATACTTGATTTTGTGAATTGGTGCTCATTGCTTTATATTCACGTGAGGATAGTTTTAATTATTGAGGGTGCGTAGCTTTAATCAATTCATAAAATTATTCGACCTAGATCGTTTTTCTTGGTGCTTTGCTTTAGAGATAATCGAGCTAGCTTATATCCATTGTGTAGTTGGTGATTTCCTATAAATAATCACATCACCTTCCGTCGGAAGTTAGTTTCTCGCAAATTTGGGAGTTTGTGATGTATATTCCATCGGAAATATTTTTGTGACCGAATCAGCAATATAATTAGGGTTATTGGATGGACCTATTTTTTGATGGAAATTTTTGTAACTAAAACCTTAAATTATGAAGTCGGAAAATTGCGACGGAAAATTTAGTCACAATTTAGTGTTTTCGCGATGGAAATTTTCGGCCCAAAAAATGAAATCCGTCGTTATTTTTTTGTGGTATTTGTTATAATTTAGTTTTCTTCTTTTTTTCTATGTGTGTGGGGAGATGACGAATTAAGCTATATTACTACCTCCAAACCTGTATACTTTATAATCTTTTGCATTCTAATGTGTCGATGACATTAATGATCAACTAATTGGACCGAAACATTATATATCCTAATCACATCGAACTAAATGACATATAATTAACATGTTATGTCTCGACGATGATTTTGGAAAGGAGAAAAGGTATCAATTTCGAATCCAGGGATTCGACTCATCATCTCCTCCATATACTCTCTGTTTCTCCTTTCAATTACAGCCATCTCAAAATGCATCTCACCTCGCATCTCAGCACGCACCTCCTCCTGTAGCCTCCCGCATCTGTGTCCTCACATCCTCTACTAGCTTATAAAAATGCTCTAGTATTTGAGAATTAAAAGAGGGCATGTACTGTTGTGAAGATCCGAATCACCCCAATGAGTCATAGTATAACTCTGCACCACTAGCAACACCCTTTACGCGAACTCTCTTGCTGTGCCCACCATCCGTCTTCCAATACACCTCATTTGGCGTCTTCAGAGTTCCCTAATTGCTTGATTTTTACATTTGTGACTAAATGAGGACTTTATGTTATTCAAATGAGAAGTTACGAGTATTTTTTGCTTAAAATCCCTCAAAGTGTCTACTACTACGCCCATTTCTCACATTTCTCTACAGTTGAACCTATAATTATCTTAAAAATTCCCCTATAACATATTTACAAGATTCTTAGCCTTTAAAGTAATTCAAATGAGAAGTTACAAGTGTTTTAAGCTCATCAAAATTCCTAAAAATGGCTAGCTCAAAGTGGCTGCTAATATGCCTATTTCTCTTATTTTTCTAAAATTTAACTTATAATTAGCGTAAAAATTCGTGCATAGTATAGTTACAAGATTTATGATGTACTTTTTTGGTCAAAAATATTTGACTGCAAATTCCATCATCCATCTCTTTAGCCCATCGCCAATTTCCAATGAAGTAAAATTCCGTCGAAAATTTACAAATTTATAATGGATTATCTTCCCATCGGAATAGTTCTTCGCAAATTGTCATTTTTCTTGTAGTGAAAAGAAATTTCTAAATGTTGTGGAGTTGTATAGCCATATCTAATCTTAAAAATCACAAAATTTTAAATTTAAATAACATTTTGAATAACAAATACTTTTTAATTTCTTAATAAAAAGNACTTTTTAATTTCTTAATAAAAATTATTTGCGTTCTTCCGTTTTATTTTTTTTACATTTATAATTTGGAATCCTGATCAAATTTATGGTTAAAATTTCATGTAGTGAAGTGAATTCTTATTTTACTCTTTTTAACTTATTGTGAGTAGACTGTGCATGTTTCGCCAGGCCTAGAATTTGGACCAGCCTAGTCCTTGGTTTATAAAAGTGATAGTTCAAGGCTTTCAATCTAGTCCAATTTAAATTTAATGATTGAAACAATTTTTGTAACACAAACAATGTCTTTATTAAAATTTTATGGAAATAGCAACGTCTAAACTTTAAAAACAAAAGCTAGAAATCAATCAATGGATTATTCAATCAATCAGAGCCTTAATTTCAGAATTGGAATCAACTACATGAGCAAAAGATTTATAAGCAAAGGAAAAGGTCCTTCAAAATAATAAAATAAAAAAATCACAATATGAAATAAAAACAAGATGAAGGCTTTGTAACGTATAACAATAAGATAATTAGTAAAACATGGTTGATGCTATTAAATGAGAATAATAAAAGGAGCAGTGATTGAAGTTACATATATCCATCTCGAGATGAATCACTATAATTGGAATGTTGGAACTTACATATATGCATCTCCAATTGTGCTATGATAGTCAAGACAATGCCACTTGCACGCACTCTTAAAGTAAATAGTCATGCAAACCATGTATTGCAATTATGTGTTGAAGGTTAGGTGATAGCTTATCATGGAAGGTTAGGTGGAATTAATGATAATTATATCTTTCTCTATAAATTACATGACTTCTCTATAAATAGACGACCACTCCCTTGATCTCAAACCCATCATACCAATCTAAAATCATATCACCTCTTAAGTACTCAATCAACTACTTCTTAATTAATAGTTTTAGTCATGAAGACTCTAAAGGCTTCTTTTGTGCTACTTATCTTCGTAGTTATGTTGGTATGTTTTTCATCTCTCTTTATTTGCAACTAGAATCAGTGAAAGGCTACATTCTTGCATAAGAATCAAGGCTCTTGTTCCAATTAAATTCAAACATGAATGTGAACCTATTTCCAATAACTTAGCAATAGTCTAATAATGTCTAAATGTTATTGTTGTAATTATTTAATTTCACTTATATATTAATTATAAAAAAGTGAAACAATATTTCAAGACTAAAACTTAGACATTTAAAAGGTTATTCAGTTATTTAATGATGTTGAACCAGAAAGATAATATTATTAGTCTTGAAATTAAATATTACTCCCCTTTCCTTTTTTTTCATACATTTGTAATCTTGACACTATTTATAAGATGGGAGGAACTTTTAAATTAATTTTAATATATACAAAAATATATGCAAGTGGGGCATTTTTGAATCGTTACAATAAGTACATTAGTAATATTAATTTATTACTACCTCCGTAATATTTTACTTGCAACAAAGCGGTATTATTTGTAAGATATAAAATATTCCTTTGTTGCAAGTAAAAGATTACAGAGGTAGTATATTCTTTACATATATACAACAAAAGATATTTAAGGTCAAAAAAGTGAATTGACATATGTGCAAATGAAAACGTATCAAACAAAATGGAACAAAGGGAGTAGTTTAGAAAGATGCTTTGTCTTTTTCCTTCATGTTTTATTATTTGTTTATTGTTAATTTGTCTAATAACATTGAACCTTTTCCATTTACCATAAAGCCTTAAAAGACAAATATTATAGCATTTAGATAATTTATAGATAAAATAGTTCCTTCATCTTTAATGTTTTTTTTGGAAGAGAATTTTTTTTTTTCATAAGTAGTAGTCAAACCGTATTTACAAATTACAATGAACTTTGGAAAAATTTATAATATTAATACAAGTAAATAACACCTTATAACTAATTAATATGTTCCATATGGTATGTTAATAAATCCCTTATTCCTTTGCATTAATTTAGCAATGAGGTTCCATGATATGTTTCACTTATAATACAAATCAATTTAAAAAAAATCTATATTATACCTTCAAAAATGCTACAAACTACTTAGAGGGTAAGAAAATTTAAAGTCTTATTGGAACATTATCATATGGGTTAGTATGATTTGAAACAACATTACTATAAGCCCTAAATCAAGCGAAACCGCATATAACTATCAATAATTCACAATCAAACAAATTCAAGGAGTGATTCCATATCATAGAACCATGAACAAGAAAAGTTTAATAATAATCATTTTATGAAAATAACAAAAGTAGATTATCAAAATAAAATATTTAAATTATCATATAAATGACTATGCAATATAGGAAATGTGGAATTATAAGTAAAATAGACTTATGAGCTTGTCCTCAAGACTGCTTAAATAAAATCGACTTTAATTTGTGCCATATAACTGTTTTACCTCTGTTTATGCTGATTTTTATTTTTGTTTCCTATTTTGGATTCTTACAGCAATTAGCTGTCAAACTAAGTGGAACAACCGAGTCACCTGCTGAGACATACTAGAAAACAAAAGTGGGCAATAATACGATGACAAAATAGTTGAGAGAAAGCTTACGACTAGGTGAATTTCTAAACCTAATTCAATCTTTGCATTATCAATTTGGATCGCTAGTAGAGTTACATAACTTAAATTTTGGCTTCTTTTTATCCTTTAGTTTATGCAGAAATAGTTGTTATCTTGAGAATGAGGGGTAGCTAAAGTGGTTAAAGCTTTCTTCCCAGTTTCAGCATATCCTACGATCGATTCTCATTCCCATCCTTATGGCTAACTTCCTAGCACAAAAGAAAAAAAGTTTTACCATTTATTATTCCACCTTTAGATTTGTGTTTTAATTAGTATTTTTTTATATCATTTTTGTTCCATCTATAGATTTTCATCGAACAAAGCGAAAAACATACTATTTCCCCTGTTTTTTTTTTCCTTTACATTTTTTGTTTTTAAATGTTCTTACAGGATCATACAATGAAATTGGTGAATTACTTAATGTAAAGCAAGATGAATATGGTGAAAATGCTTTGTGGTTTTACAGTGGCAAATATTTCTCAAGTGAAAAAGATGCTCATTTATCGAGCACCAATCAAAAACAAAAACTTGGATTACTAAAAGATCATCAACCTACATTTTTTACAACAGATAAATTATTTGCCGAAGGAACAAAATCAAAGATATACTTCAAAAAATTGATAATAAAGCCAAGTTTCTACCATTGAGCATTGCAAAAACCATTCCTACTAAATCTGATAAGCTCCAAGTGATCTTAAATATCCTTTCGATAAAACCTAAATCCATTTTAGCTGAACGCATTGACAAGATTCTGAAAAACTGTGAACACTCAGGCATTAAAGATGAGGTAAGACATTGTGCAACTTCATTGGAAGCTATGGTTGACATTGTTACCTCAAACTTAAACTATGGAAAAAACAACTATATGGTGGTGGCGACAGAGCAAAAAGATGGCGTACCTATGGAATACACATTTCAAAAAGTTCAAAAAATAGGGAGAATATGGTTTGTCATAAAATTAATGATCCATTTATGGTGTATATTTGTCACAACATTAAGAAAACAAATATATATCGTATTTCCTTGGTAGGCGCTGACGGAAAACAAACAGAGGCAATTGCAACGTGTCACATGGACCCTTCTAGCTGGAATCCAAATCATCGTGCCTTTCATGTTCTTAAGACTAAACCAGGCTTGAAACCTGTTTGCCATTTTATTTCTGCAGATTCAATAGCTTGGCTTCCAAATGAAATTTGAAAATATTGTCCTGTTTTAAGTATTACTTAGTACTTTGTAAACAGGTAATAAGACAATCAATAAGCTTGTTAAGTTTTAGTAAATCAATTTGCAAGATTGTGTGTACCATGTTTAGTAATAAGAACCTTCTATGTAGAAACTCATGACTTCTGAACTAAAAAAGGTAAAATTCATTGATTTTCATTGACATTTGACAATAGTTAACAATTGTAGACAAAAAAAAAATATATCCCCAATGTAACGTGAAATGATTGAAAAGTATTGTGTTGCAATAACTCTGATTTTTGGGATTGTGCTTCACAATTGCATAAAAAGAAGTTTGAAGTGATTGAAGTGTCGAAATTATATGATTTAAAATCTAACCTATAGAAGGAATTAGAGTTGGCTTAAATCAACTCTAAACTTATGAAAACGAATTTATTATTTGTCCCCTAATATCTTAGTTATGGAAATCAATTAATAATGGAAATGAATTAATTATTTGTCGCCTAATAGCACAAATGCATTAGAATTTGGTAAGATATTGACATGTCCCCAAGCACAAAATGTGCGCCTTAGCTAAGGCTTTTCTTCTCGATGCAAGGCCAAATTAAAGACATCTCCACTATATATTTTTTCTACCCTTTAAGTTCATTTTTACTTACAATTGATTACTCATAATTTTGGAGTTTTCATATTGACAGTTTCCCAAATTCTCCTTATCTCGTCTCTTTCATTAATCAATTTAATAATTAGTTTGAGTTCATACTAAATAAACATAGCAAAATTTATATTCATCACATACTTCATCATCATGTGTTTATTCAAGTGGTGGTTTAGATTTAAACACTAGTGGATAAAACTCTATTCGTATCGAGCAAAAACATACATTTCGGACGGATTTTAGGCGTTACGTTTGTGGGCGTTACAAATATAACGGTTATTTGTATCGGGCTGTTGTTCGTTACAAGTAACTACCTAATTGTATCGGGCTATGTTTATGCCCGTTACAAAAATCTTGTTAAAGAGGTAGGACATTTAATTATTCGTAACGGTAGAGTTTAATATGCCCGATACAATATTTTGATTTGTAACCAAAAATAAGTTTTGCCCGGTACAAATAGGAACTTTATTTGTAACTGTTGAAACAAAAGACCGATACAAATAAGTTTGGTGTTTGTAACTAAGAACTTATATGCCCGATACAAATACATATATAATTTTTTTTAAAAAAACTATTATGTTTCTAATAATCATACATGCTAATTAAGCCTGCATGCTTCCTAATGCTGCTGGTGCACCATCTAAACCTGCAACAAATTTAGAACTCACACCAACAACTATTTCAAAATGCGAAACAAGAGCTAGGAATTTTCATTTCAACCCAGGCATAATATAAAGCAAGCTTAAACAATTGCATTAATAATACACATCCTTTTACATTAAAGTTTGTGCATAGTTGTTCCGAATGACTAACAATACAACAAATTGATCCAAAGTCAGTGCATTAAAACCTTAGTTCAAAAGATGAATACAAATTCTTGCTTGGTACACAATTGCTGATTTCGTTCCTGTAACCCAATAACAAAAATCAACGATTAATTTGCAACAAAATAAAGGTATCAAAATAGTGAAGGCTCCATTTCCAACATTACATACATGTAAGAATGTCAAAAGGTTTCAAAATAGAACTCCTATTAGACGAACAAAGTATCCTAAAACAGTCACCCAAACAACAAAAAACAGCTCCAAAACAACCCCAAATGACAAACGAGCGACAAGGCACAAATCTGCAAAAATGATAGAGTATAAATGTAAAATCCATAAACAAACACAAGAACCAAACAAATCCAAAAGATACAGTAACAGAGATAGCAAGATAGAAGCTGAAACATTAGAAGATAGAAGTAGTAGCAGCACGAAAATAAACGAAATAGTAGCAGCTGAACCAAAATTTATAATATCCTTTTGTTTAGACTTTAAAGATAAACAATAGACACTAAGAAACAAGTTGTGGACATCACTAATATAAGCTTGAGCAAGTTCACCGCACAAATAAGCACGAGGATTTTGAGCTATGATAACAATGAAGTCTAGTGTAATACCAGCATGTATATCAAAGAATTTAAGCATTACTGAGTTAAGCCATCATGTAATTGAAGTTAAGTTTGTGGCTCAAGACTTGTCAAAGTATATGATAATATACTTTGTCCGAAATCAAGTTTCACAAGCACAATACCCCACATTTGTTATATCACAAGCACAAGATCACATGCCACTATGTAAATACACAACAAACAATAGCTCAAAAGATAATCAAGACCATATCAAGAAAAGTAGATTGGAGCATGGAGTAGTAGTCCAACTAAAAAAGTTTTAACAATCAACAAACAGTTCTTCCCTTCTATATTAAAAAAAAAAGAAGAAGAAGAAGAAGAAGAAAATTCTTTTCAAGTCAAGTATTCAACACATAGACATGCAAAAGATTCTCTGTTAATCTTCAAACTAACAAAAAAGGCAGAGGATTTGCTCAAACTCACATCTATATAGGATTTGCGAGGAGTATGACTGTGAGAATTAGCTTTTCAAACACATTCTACATAGCTTTCACCCTTCAGAGATGCTCTTAAAAAGGGGGCCCTCTTAGGACTAGGACTATCTTTATGAGGTGAGGCACTACAGCAGCAGCGTCAAGAAACTATCTTCAAAACGTTTTCAGCCATACATAATCTTTTTAGCTTTGTATACCAAAAGCACACAAGTACCAAGATGATTGTTTCAAACCATACACAAATTAAAAACATTTCATTTCATAAGTATTAGAAATAAAATTCAATAAAAATTTAAGATAAATCAGTATCACTTATACCTTTCTAAGTAGCACTTGAGCTAGTTCTCTTGCTACTGCTGGAAGTTGAGTGCCATTCTGAATAGCATTATATGTCGCTCAGGGTGGTGGATGGCATAGTGAACCCATCCTTTGCCCTGCTGCACTCCAATTAATCGCCATTCAGTCTCTTAAGACTCCTAACACTAACAATTAGACATCATCATATATAAGCAGTAGCAGTAAGCTATCTCTGTCACAAATCAACAAACTTAAATTATTCACTTTAGTGATTCTTCCTATATGATGATTGATGAAATCTCATTACCAGAGAAAAAAAACTCAAGGATTATAGCAAGTAAAACAACAGCAAACAATAAATCAACCAAAATCTGGCAGCAATATGAAGAAACGTGAACAGAGATACACTTTCATTTCAATGATTAATGTGAAAATTTTGATTACAACTACATTACTTTAAGAAGAAAAAAAAAATTGCCTAGTCATACTATAAGCTAGAACACTCACTCACACTTACTAGTACAATTCAAATATGAACTTTAAATTAGTGTATAAGTATCTTCACTAACAACAATTATTCCCTAATCATTCCATCTGTTGAAACATCACTAATAATGACTATCAATCATACAAATTTAAGTTTCACAAAAAGTTTCAATCAATCAATAATAACTAAAACATATTAACTCATAAGCTTCCATCTTTTGGGTAAACTTCACCTTGCAATGCTGAAATTATAACAAATTACTGTAGAAGCTAAATTTTAAGCTTGAATCCAAATAAGTGAAAAGAATGGATCATCCAACAGATTACACCAACAATATGTCCAATTTAAGATTTAGCATAGCATTTATAACAATTTTCCAGTCAAACATAAAAAATTCCTAACATTGCAATTTCTATAATGAAAATGAAATATATGAACAAATTTCAAAGAAAAGACCATTCGTGGTGAAAAAAATGAAATTGTAGGCTAATTCAATGAATAAGAAAAGACAAAGGAGAAAACACAACCACATCCCATAACCATGAACCACCCACCTAGCTTAATTGAAATCCGAAACCCACCAAATCAGCTTGGAAAACCAACCCACAACGATAAACCACCCACCAAACAACCACAAACTGAAACCACAAAACCCATTAATTTAAACCCACCCAGCAAAATTCACACAACCAAAATTCGCATAGCATTTGTTTTCACAGCAAAATTCGCATAGCATTTGATTTCACAGCAAATTAAAACTCGCATACCATTTAATTTGACAGCAAAATTCGCATAGCATTTGATTTCACAGCAAAATTCACACAACCAAAATTCAAAACCCTAAAAAATAAAAATCCCAACAAAAATCGCACAACCAAAATAAAAAGAAGATTAAATCCATACCTCACTTATAAATCCAAATGAATCGAGTAAAAACAGCCACTAATTCGACAAAAAACATCTTACAAACAAATTAAAAACCTCCAACTGATGAAAGCAGTGATAATTATAAATTGAAAGTTTAATTGAAGTGAAGAATCAAAAGAAAGAGAGGCTTAAATATTTTACAAATGAGATGGGTGAAGTTACGATTTTTATTAATTTTTGATTCTTTTTTTTTTATCTTCTGTAATTGCTAAGATGGAGAGAGAATTTTAGTTTTTGGAGGCGTTTGAGTGAATATGAGTTTTTAGAGGCGTCTGCGATTGGAAGTACAATATTTCAGCTTGAGGGTTTCACCATTTTCCTCACGATCAATTGTAACGGGCAAATGTTCAACCAGTTACAAATAAGGAAAAGTGGCATAACTGATATACTAATTGTAACGGACTAAAAAAACAAATCCATTACGAATAATGTTATCTGTAACGGGCTTTACTCAGCCCGTTTGAAGAAATATCTAGATGATAGAAATGAGCACTTTTTTGTAACGGATAGATTATAAGACTGTTACAAAAACATCATTTGTAACGATTCTATTCTATGCCCGTTACAAATAGGGGGTTACAATTAGCAATTTTTCCACTAGTGAAAGTAAAATATAGTTTTCGTATAAAGTGAATGTCCATAATTAAACATTGTATATTTTGATAGCACAGAAAGTATTATTTTTAAGTCACTTGATCTTTCTCCCTCATCACATCGCTTTATCTATCTATCTATCTATCTATACAAAATTTTTGTTTTGGACATCCTATATACGGCACACAAGTCAAACAACTCTTATCTTATCATGAATGCACAACATGTTGGAAATAAAGGGCATTTTCAAGGCAATTTTTACAAATTTGTCGGATTCAAAAAGGGTGTTGGAAAAATTGTAATTTGCGACTGATTAATTCTGTAGCAAAATGTTGGAAATTTGGTTAGGGAAAGGTTTCAGTTGCAAACCTTCCATCGGAAGTTAGTTTCCTGAAAATTTTTGAATTTGTGATGGATATTCCTTCGGAAAAATTTTGCGATAAAATTAGCGATAGAATCAGCGGTATTGGATGGACCTATTTTGTGATGGAAATTTCCGTCGCTAAAACACTAAATTATGAGGTTCTCGGAAATTTGCGATGGAAAATTTTGTAACAATTTAGTATTTTTGCGATGGAAATTTCCGGCCCAAAAAATGAAATCCGTCGTTAATTTTTGATGGTATTTGTTACTGGTAAATCATGTAATTTAGTTTTCTTCTTTTTTTTGTGTGTGTGGAGAGATGATGAATTAACCTAAATTAGTACCTCCAAACCTTTATCTTTTATAATTTGACATTAACGATCAAATAATTGGACCGAAACATTGTATATCCTAAACATATCGAACTAAATGACATATAATAGTAAGTTATGTCTCGAAGATGATTTCGGAAAAGACAACAAGTGTCACTTTTGAGTCCTCATATATATTCGACTCATCATCTCCTCCATATACTGTTTGTTTCTCCTTTCCATTGCAGCCATCTTTCCATGCATCTCACCACACACCTCCTCATGTAGCCTCCCGCATCTGTGTCCTCACATCCTGTACCAGGTTATCAAAATGATCTAGTATTTAATAAAGAAAAGACGGCATCTACTGTTGTGAAGACCTGAATCGCCCCAATGAGTCGTAGTACAGCTCCGCACCACTACCAACACCCTTTACGCGAACTCTCTTGCTGTGCCCACCAGCCGTCTCCCAATATAGCTCTTTTGGCGTCTTCTGAGTTCCCTCATTTATTGATTTTCACAATTTTGATTACATGAGAACATTAAGTTAATTCAAATGAGAAGTTACGAGTATTTTTGGCTCAAAATCCCTCAAAGTGACTATTACTATGCATTTCTCACATCTCTCGACATTTGAACCTGTTTCGGGGTGAAACTGTGCAATGGAGTTGACCACCAACTGGGATAGAGCTACTCTGTGTGAACATGCAAGCTTGGACGTTCCCTGCACAATAACACACGTCACTGGCCTCGGGGTGTTTCCGAGGAACGCCCCTCCGACGCTCAAGTCAGTTTAGAGGGAGAAAGTATGTTCTTGTGCAAAGAGAATTCTTGTGTTTGTGGATATGTTACCTCTCTCAGGTTATGACTGACTTTATATAGTAGCGTGTTGGAGGTCCTCTTACAAGGACTAGAGGGGTCTGCCCCAGCTCTGCCTTGGTAAGAAGGAGACCAATGAGGATGACCTGCTGGTAGGTCAACCAGGTCTATATATTGTCAAGGAGACCAATCAGGGGTCACGTGAGGCAATTATTGAAGTCACGAGCTGTGAGCAGGTCACAGCTCCCCAACAACTTGTCCCCCCCCCCCCAGTCTAAATGTGTAGCGATTTAGACCTGGAAATTCGTAACCTCATTCATTTCGAAGAGCCGTTGAAGGCGAGAGCATGCCAATAGTCTTCATTTAATGCAATTTGCAACTTTTGATTTTTACTTTTCCCTTTATTTACGCCACTACCATAATTGCCCTGGTAGTGGGTAGTTAATCAACTCAGAGAAGTGGTTGTTACAGACTGCGTGAAAATCGAGGAAGTAGTGGGCAGTTGCTTTTTGAAACGAACAGCTATAATTGCCCCCCAAATTCCTTCAGTAATTCCCACTTATTTCTCTACTGTCACTGTGCATTCACATTTCTCAATTTCTCTCTGCAAACTCCAATTCTCTTTTTCTCAATTTAAATTCTTCCATCTCCTTCTTCAACTTTTTAACTTTTTACCATTCAATGGCCGACTCAAACCCCAGCACCGAGGTCGTCCCCACCAACGAGGAGCACTTACAAACTAACTCCTCCCGGGGAAGCGACAGCGACGACTCTCTGTATGATTCTTACCGGCCTGACATGGTTCCTGATGACTCGTTGATGTCGGCTATCCTCCAACGTGAGGAGGAGAGGAGCCGACAAGGTATTTCTTGGTACGTCTACCAAGCCACTGCCGACCCTAGCTTGAACCCGAATCTACAGGTCTTCGTTGACCCTAAGGATCAGATGTACTGCACAAAGAGGTCCATAAAACATGGGGAGTTCGTTGGGCCCATGAACTTGGTACCTGGTAAAATGTTCGTTAAAGATGCAATGTTGGGTCATTGGGACCTCCATGCTGCCGTCCTCTATCACTTTAGGCAGCCCCAAGGCTATTGGGTTAAAATACCTCGTCTCGACGACGTGGCCTTTGCTCCACCTCGAGGGTGAGTCCTTGTCTACCTGGGACAGTTGGTCTGTGGGCTTCGGTTTCCACTCCATCCTTTTATCATCAAACTTATGGACTTCTGGTAGATCTCTGTTGCCCAGCTGAA
Organism: Suaeda aralocaspica; assembly: GCA_016808085.1. Classification (NCBI taxonomy): domain Eukaryota; kingdom Viridiplantae; phylum Streptophyta; class Magnoliopsida; order Caryophyllales; family Amaranthaceae; genus Suaeda; species Suaeda aralocaspica. The sequence continues at coordinate 439,175 of PYUH01000871.1, read as the reverse complement.
TCCTCAAAGTATTCAGCGTATTGTAAGTTTCATTTGGACCTACGAGATGCTAGATCTTCAATTGTCTGTTGCTATTTTTAGAGCCATGTTCCGGCTAAAGCGCTTTGCGGGTACCAATATTCCAACTGGTTGATGCTCGCTGGAAATTAAAAAGGTTGATGAGGCAGGTCATGTCATTTCCACTGCCTTCCCAAAGTTGAGCCCCAACCTGGTGGGCTCATGGACGAAAGAATTTCTATGGCTACGGGTGCCCCTCTGGAAGGAGCACAAGCATGTTTACAGGGTGAGGACCCAATTTACGGATCCTCACTTTGCTCCTTTCTTAGAGGTGGGTGCCCTCTCTGAATTTGAACTGAAAATGTACTCTCACTTTTTGGCTTCTGTGGACCACCACAGGGCTGAGAGTCGTTCGTTGCCTGCCCCTCTTCATTTGCTGCCCCATTTCGACCTCCTTCGAGATGAGCTATATCTTGCCGCCGGCAATCTCTCCAACAAGTATTCTGCTGGTCAGTTATCCTAACTTTTGCTGTTCATTTCCTTATGCCTTTTTCTTTTCTTTTTTTTTTTTTCTTTTTTTTAAACAAGTGTACTTTGTCCTTCACCTAGTCCCTTGTGCGACCTGCAGAGTATGCTGTCAACCATATTGACTGGTCTTTGCTGAAACTGGATCGGTCGACCTTTGAACCTCTTGATACCATTTATGGGACTTCCCCCAATCACTTATACACCCTCAAAAACTGGAACGATAAGATAGCTGACCTGGCCTCTGCTAGGAAGAAGCTCACTGTTGATCCTTGGACCTACCTTCCTCTGTTCTTCCTTCTCTCGTTGGACCTGGTGTGACCAAGTCGAAGGGGAACAGAGGTAAGGTGGGTAAGGTAGGATCTATTTCCCATCCTCCACCTGGTGTTGCTAAAGCTAGTCTGCGGTCGTCCAAAGTGTCTGCTCCTTCTGTTACAGAGGCTGCTAGAGCTCTTGCTGCCTCAGCAAAGAGGCAAGCTCCTAGACAAGTTCCTTTCACCATAAGGGAACGAACCAGGAGTGGCAGCCAGCCTTCCTCTACCACATCTGGTAAGGGAAAGGCTCTGCAGCAGGTGCTTTCTGTTTCTGATAGTGATGACGATGATGATGATGATGATGTACCCCCCTTGATTAAGAGAAGTAAAACCATTGGTGCCAGTTCTGTTGTGGTTTCATCTGCCATGCCTTCGACTTCTGCCTCCCCTGTGGCTCTAACAGGTCCTTTGGTTGCTCCTCAACCCTTGCCTACCTCCTCAGCTCTGATGGTCTCTCCTACCATGCATGGTGGTTGGTGCTTCCCTTCCTTTAGCTACTTGTTCTGCTACCATAGCCCCCTTGGTCCCCATTTCTTCACTCTTTCCCCACCATGCTCTTAGTGACCTTGGCGGCCTGCCTCATGAGCACTTCGTGTCGGGGTTTTCTTCCTTCGAGCGTTGGGACTCTCAGATTAGCTTTGGTGGCACTACCATGGAGTCTGGGGGTGAGCAGCCTATCGTGCCTCAACTTTCAATGAGGATGGTCAGGATACCTGAAGCTGTGAGGGAAGCCTTTAGATCTCCTCCTTCTGCCTTTACCAATATGGGGTAGGTCTCAGCTGCTTCAAGTGATGCTCTTTGCAAGTCTGTCCTCTACCGAGCTCTTCCTTATGCTGATAGGCCAGGCGTTACTATGGAGTCTCCTGCTCAGAACCTCTGGTTCCACCTTACTCAGTTAACCTTCTCTTCCTGCTCTTTTTCTTATCCTTGTGAGTTCTCGTGCTAACCTTCCTTGGTGTTGTTTTCCCAGGTCTTGAAATATGGGTTTATCACTTCTGAGTTGAGCGACTTTCAGGGGCAGAGGATGGCAGAGATGGGTCATGAGCTGGAGCTGAGTGACAAGAAGGTGGCTGAGCTGTCTGCCCAACTATTCGCACAGCAGAGCTCGCTAAATTGAATCCCTACAAGATCAACTGATGAAGCTGCAGGATGAGAAGGAGATGGCAGCTGCTGCTGAGATGACTGCCAGAGCTGAAGCCGCCTCTGTGAAAGTTGCTGCTGCCCAGAAAGACAAGCTCCTCAGCCTAAGGGAGGGTGAAATTTCTTTGATGAAGAGTCAGGAGACCTTTCTGCTCCAACAGTTGTCTACCTAGCAGTCTCAACTTTCTTCCCTTCAGAATGAGCATCAAATTGCTAATGATCAGTTGGGATCCATGGACAGGGATTGGGAGACTCACTTCTATGATGCCTGGCTGATAGCCTACAGGTGTGTTTGTGCCTCCTACTAGGTAGATTGGTCTCTTGTTGAGCAGAACTTGAAGGATCAGGTAGGCCAGACTCCTATAGAGGGAGAGGTTACCCCAGTAGCTGACAGCTTCCCATGGACATTTCTTTTTGGAAAGCGGCTGCTTTTCTTAGGACCAGGTCTCCCACTTCCAGTTTTCTGCTTTTCACCTTTTTGTTGTAGTACTTCTTGACTCTACCCTGGTATCCTGCCAGTCTGACTGCTGCTTCTTCTCTAAGGGATTCCACCAGGTCGAGCTCTTCCAGCCTAGCCTTGCTATTTGCTTCTGCATCGTAGAGGTGGACTCTCAAAGATTCGCTTCCCACCTCTACTGGTATTAAGCATTCAGCTCTGTATACCAGGCCGTATGGGGTCCTCCCTGTGGCTTCCTAGACAGTCGTTCTTAGTGACCAGAGGGTGCTGTGCAATTCTTGTAGCCAATTGGTCTTTTTTGATCATCCAACCTCTTCTTTAGGGAAGCTAATATTTGCTTGTTGGCAGCCTCTGCTTACCCATTGGATTGCGGGTGGCACATAGCTGAGTATGCGGACTTGATGTGGTACTTGGCCAACCATGCTCTCAGGCCATCGTTGTCGAACTGTTTACCATGATCCATGACCAAGCACATGGGGAGGTCATACCTTGCGATGAAATTTTGCCAGATGAAGCGCCGGACCTGCTTTTCTATGACCTGGGCCAAACCGTCTACTTCTATCCACTTACTGAAGTAATCAATGGCTACGATCAACCACCTCTTTCCTCCAACTGCTCTTGGGAATGGGCCTAGCAGATCGATCCCCCACTAGGCGAAGGGAATCGGATTTAGGACTGTCTGCAGGTCGTTGGCTGGTTGGATGATGCTAGGGGCAAATTTCTGGCACTTATCACATTTTCTGACCAGATTTTTGGCATCAGCTGACATGCTTGGCCAGTAGTAGCCAGCTCTCATCTCTTTCAAGATCAGGGTTTTTGAACCCATGTGGTGTCCACAGATCCCTTCATGTACCTCTCTTAGTATGTAGTTTCCTTCAACCTCGTTAACACACTTCATTAGGGGCTGGTCGGTGTATGACCTACGATACAGCTCCCCCTCAACAATCACATACCTTTTAGCTGCTAGCTCGATCTTCCTTTTCTTTGTCTTGTCGCAGTTCAGGGGCTCTCCTTTGATGCAGGCAAGTATATCCTTCATCCAATCAGCCAGGTGGGTGACCTGGCATGCCTGCACGGGCTGCTTGTTGGTGCTCCTTGAGGGTAGGACTTCCACATAAACTGACCTGCTCAGCTCCTATAGACTGGAGCTGGCAAGTTTGCTGAGGGCGTCTGCCTGAGTGTTTGCCCCTCTTGGGACCAGCTCAACCTGAAAGTCTATTAGTGATGAGGTCAGATTCTTCATTTTCTGCAGGTAGTCTGCGAGCACCGGGTCCCTAACCTTATACTCCCCCCTGAACTGATTGGCCACGAGCTGGGAATCAGTTTTCAAGTGAACTTTTCTGGCCCCCATGGATATGCACAGCTGTAGGCCAGCTATGGCGGCTTCATATTCAGCTTCGTTGTTAGTTGCTTTGAACTGGAACTTAAGCGCGTACTCGAGGACGTCGCCTTCAGGTGATACCATTACCATGCCTAATCCAGCTCCGTGAACAGTGGACGAACCATCTGTGCTCAATGTCCATGGTCCTGCTTCACCTGTTGCCTGCTCGCCGCATGAGCACTCTGCTAGGAAATCTGCTAGAGCTTGTGCTTTGATTGTTGTTCTCGCTTGAAAGGTTATGCCAAAGGCTATCAACTCCACAGCCCATTTTGTCAATCTTCCTGATTTCTCCATTTTCTCCAAGCTCTTCTCCAGCGGAAGGTCGGTTAGCACCACTATTGGATGAGCATCAAAGTAGGGTCTGAGCTTCCTTGCTGCGACTATGACTGCGTATGCAGCTTTTTCCGTCAAGGTGTATCTGGTCTCAGCACCTGTTAGCGCGTGGCTAACGAAGTATATTTGTTGTTGCTTCTTTTCTTCCTCCTTCAGGAGTACTGCGCTAATTGGAACTTGCCCAACTGCAATGTAGACATATAGAGTCTCTCCTGGTGTAGGTCTGGCTAGAGTGGGCAGCTTTACCAGATGAGCTTCCAGGTCCTCGAAAGCTTTGCTTTGCTCAGGTCCCCAGCTGAAGCTCTTGTTCCCTTTTAGAACTTGGAAAAAACGCTGTGTTTTCTCTCACGCCTTGGAGAGGAATCTTGACAGAGCTGCCATCCTACCCGTCAGTCTCTGAATATCTTTGTTTGACTTAGGTTCTGGCAGGTCCAAGGCTGCCTTCACCTTGTCGGGGTTTGCATCTATTCCTCTCTCGCTAACCAAGAATCCCAAGAACTTGCCAGATCTTACCCCAAACACACATTTTTTTGGATTCAACTTCACACTGTATTTTCTCAAGTTGCTAAAGGTCTCGCGCAGGTCTCTGACGTGGTCGCTTGACTCCACACTCTTAACTATGGCATCATCTAGATAGACCTCTAGGTTTCTGCCCTTCTGTTCTGCGAACACCCTGTCCACCATCCTCTAATAGGTGGCTCCGGCGTTTTTGAGGCCAAAGGGCATCATCACATAGTTAAATACTCCTCCCGAAATAATAAATGCAGTTTTATCTTAATCAGCAGGGTGCATGAAGATTTGGTGATAACCCGAGAACGCGTCCATGAAGCTCAACTTCGCGTGGCCGCTGGTAGAATCGACCAACTGATCAATCATTGGCAAGGGATAGTAGTCTTTAGGGCAGGCCCGGTTTAAGTCGGTGAAGTCAATGCACATCCTCCAGGCTCCACTAGCCTTCCTAACCATGACAACATTGGCTAGCCACTCGGGGTATCGGCAGTGTTCAATGAAACCTACGTCCAACAGCTTCTCGACCCCTACAGCTATGGCCCTGTCTTTTTCATCTGAACAAGCCCTTTTCTTCTGCTGAATGGGTTTCTTGTCAGCAGCTACGCTTAAGTGGTGTGTGATGACGTCAGGGCTCACATCTGGCAAATCCGAGGCTGAATAGGCGAAGATGTCTTTGTGCTCCCTCAACAGCTCTATGAGGTTTCACCTCTCATCAGCATCCATCTCAGTTCCTATCTTCACCGTTTTCTTGGACCCCTCCTCGAGTAGCACCTCTTCAGTATCTTCTTCCGGTTGGGCAGTCTCTTTTCCCTGTTCAAGTCCTTCGGGTCTTGCATCAGCTTCCATATCGGTCGGGCCTTGTCGAGCTGTCAGACTGGTCTCTTTTTGTCTCTTTTTCTTGATCTTAGCAAACAGCTCTTCCGCAGCTCTCTTTGCCCTTTTGGACTCTTCTCTTCTTGGTAGCATGACCTGAGCTAGGTTGCAGGTCCTTGCTGATTCTTGAGACCCTCTAAGGCAGGCCACCTCCCCTTTGTCTGTGACGTACTTAAAGCATAGGTGATACGTCAAAGCTACCCCTTCAAATTTGTCTACAAACGTTCTCCCCATAATCACATAATAGGGTGAAATTGTATCTACCACGTGGAACCTGACCATGGCAGTTCTTCCCAGGTCATCATTCCCTAGCGTTACGGGCAGAGTGATCTCCCCTTTAGGGATGACATAATCTCCCGTAAACCCTATGATGGGACCTGGTGAGGGGACTAGGAACTCGTCTTTCAGCCCCATCTTCTTAAAAGTGTTATAATAGATCACATTCACGGAGCTACCTCCATCGATCAGCACCTTGTGGACCAGGTGATTACACATCTGTACGCAGCACACCAGCGGGTCACTGTGGGGGTATACCATCCCCCTGCAGTCATCTGGTCCGAAGCTGATTGTGGGTAGAGTTGACAACATAGGATGGGCTCTCTGTCCTATTGTCATGACTGTTCCTCCTTTCAGGCCTCTGATCTGGCTTTTTAGGGAGCTACTAGATGGCAGGTCCCCGAAGATCACCATTAGCTCTTTTAATTTTTTCTGATCTTTACCTCGTGAGCCTTTGTGTTCTCTATCCTGGTCTTGCGCCTTGGACCAGTCGAGGTACTGTTTGAACTTTCCTTTCCTGATCAGGTCCTCGATGTTGTTCTTGAGCGACCTGCAATCGTTGGTGTGGTGCCCTTTGGCTTCATGAAATTCACAGTAGGCATCGGTGTTTCTGCCTATCCTCTCTTTCCTCTCGGGCTTTTTCCATCCACCTTCAGCCTTGTGAGTGGCATATATGAGGGCCCTATCAGCCACCAGAGGCGTGTAGCTCTCATACTTCTTTGGGTTTTCCTGGGAGTCCGGCTTTCGTTTATCCAGCCTCTTCTTCTTACTATCAGCCTTTCCTTTTTCCCCTACTGCCTCAGCTCTCTGGTCCTGCTCACCTGTTGTGACCACCCTATTGAACTCTTCGCTTCGTATGTACTTGTCAGAGACCCTTAGAGCTTCAGCCAAGCTGGTAATGGACTCTCTGGTGAGGTAGTCCCTGAACGGACCAGGCTGTAGGCCATGTTGCAGGGCTAAAATGACTACGTCCGGCCGGATGGTGGAGACAGCCACAGCTTCTCTGTTAAATCTCCCCAGGTATTCCCTCAGGGACTCATCTGGGGCCTGTGTGATGGCCATGAGCTCCACCGAGGTCTTTTCCCTCCTTCTTCCACTAACGAAGTGGTCGGAAAATAATTGCAAGAGCTGTGCAAAGTTGTGGATGCTCCCGGGTGGTATCCTCCTGAACCATGCTTGGGTCATTCCTGTCAACGTGGTGGGGAAGTACTTGCACCATGTGGCGTCCGTATATGCGCCTAAGTGCATGCAACCCTCATAGACTGCTATGTGGTCAGTGGGGTCCCCAGTCCCATCGAATTTGAGGTGAGATGGGATTCTCACTTTGCTCGGCACTTGCACTGAAATGTTATGGCTGAAGGGTGAGGAAGAAGGGAGTCTTACGTCCTGTTGTTGAGCAGGTTCACTTCGATGGTCCATCATCACCTGTTGGCGGGGGCTTCCATCATGAGCCTCTGATGACGACCTCCTTGTCATAGACCTCCCACGACATGATGGTTGAGGGCCTAACCTTTCCTTTGCCGATAGCCTCTCTCCCACCCTTTGCTGGACCGACAGCCTTTCGCCTAGCCTGTCGAAGACTGCGCTTCTCTGCCGGTGTGTTTGAGGAGGTTGTTTGCTCTCTGGGGGCCCCATGGCTCCTTCAACTGCGAACATGTAACTCGAATACTCCTTCCCCCTGTGGCTGTTGCTCTCGTTCTGGGAGGGAGGTGCTGGTGTGGTACGGCTAGGCTCCTCGTACCACTGCAGGTTCCTTTCTTTCTGGAGGGAGGTGCACCACTCCCCTTCGTGCCAACTTGTTCCGAGCTGGGTCCCGGATTGTGCTCTGTTTTGCTCCCTTTCGCATCTAGCCTCTCTTACGGCTTTACCTCGCGAAGCTCCTTCCAAATTTAGTTTCCTCTGGGTGCTTCCCATCGTCCTGGAGAGAGGTGGTCTCCCTCGAGGAGACTTCTCTTTGCTCTTCTTCCCTTTCCCTTCCTCAGAGGGGGCAGCTCTGTTTTTCCCATAAGATTGCATCACCGTTTGCATTATTCTTATGGCTACCTCCAACTGCGAGGGTGTGAGGAGGTCGGGCGTCCTCGGGGATTCACCCTCGGGTCTTTCTGGGTGGTGTGATGCGGCACTGATGTCTCTCTCGCGGGAAAGGTACATCTTCCCCTTTCCCTTGCTTGTGGACGGGACCATGTTCCTGTTCCTTTCTTCTCGTAGGTAAGGGACGTGGCTCCGCTCTGGCGTCTTGTCGGACCGGTGGGATGTTCCCTCTCCTTGGTTCGCCCTAGGGATGGTGTTCAAGGATCTGGACCGACCCCATAAGTGGTGTGTTGCTGAACGAGCCGCGGAACGGGCTGAGTCGCCTGCACTTCCCCTCGATGAGGAAGAGTATGTCTCGAAGTGAGCCATGGCAGGCTAATGACAGAGTTTCGTGGCGCTCTACCCTCCTTCTAGCGCCAATAGTTTCGGGGTGAAACTGTGCTAATGGAGTTGACCACCAACTGGGATAGAGCTACTCTGTGTGAACCTGCAAGCTTGGACGAACCCTACACAATAACACACGTCACTGGCCTCGGAGGTGTTTTCGAGGAACGCCCCTCCGACGCTCAAGTCAGTTTAGAGGGAGAAAGTATGTTCTTGTGCAAAGAGAATTCTTGTGTTTGTGGATATGTTACCTCTCTCAGGTTATGACTGACTTTATATAGTAGCGTGTTGGAGGTCCTCTTACAAGGACCTGGAGGGGATTGCCCCAGCTCTGCCTTGGTAAGAAGGAGACCAGTGAGGATGACCTGCTGGTAGGTCAACCAGGTCTATTGTCAAGGAGCTCAGAGGTCACGTGAGGCAGTTATTGAGGTCACGAGCTGTGAGCAGGTCACAGCTCCCCAACAGAACCTATATTTCTCCTAAAATCAATTCAAATAAGAAGTTACAAGTGTTTTAGGCTTATCAAAATCCCTCCAAATGGCTCAAAGTTGCTACTAATATGCCTATTTCTCTGATTTTTCTAAAATTCAACTTATGATTACCCTATAAATTCCTTCATAGCATAGTTACGAATGTTTTATCATTTAAGTTAATTCAAATGAGAACTTAAAAGTCTTCTTGTATCTCAGTCGCTGCCACAAATTGTACACGTAGAAGCCTCATCATCCTCTTTCCAAAACAACATACAACCTTTTGGGCATTGTAGACACCTAATTGTGTCTCCCCAAAACGGAGTGTCGATGGTCTCCCAAAACGTTGTTATGCACTGAGGTCAAGAGGAGCAGCGATCCAACCATTCCCAAGCCAGAGTTCCCGAGCTAATTTGTAGAAAGTCATGTCAAAATGAGTTTCATTTTAGTAAAATGATTTTCCAAAAATAAATAAAATCAAATAAATCAAAAACGTTTACAAAAACATAAACTAAAAAAACCCGCCATCTCCCATGCCATGACAGAGGAAAAAATATGTGCCATAACGCAAAAGCCCTCCCGCATTATACTACAAAACATAAATAGTTACTGTTCCAACTATGCCATGGCGCATGTATCATCACGCACCATAGCACAATCATCCATGAATCATTCAAAAACCTTCCCACGATCTTCTTGTGCCATGGCGCAAAACACACCATGTGGCATAGCGCACAAAGACATATACACCCCATTATCCCACAATCTCTCCTGCTATGGCCCAGCAAGATATTTGCGCCATGGCTCAGAAAGTTACCTAGTAATTGTTCACCTCCAGCGCTATAGCACATATCAACTGGTGTGGCATAGCATAGTTTGACCAATGAAAACCACACTATCCCACGTTCTTCCCGCGCCATGGCGCATGAAGTCACCTGCAACAAAATGCATCCAATCCTCTGACGCATGCTCCCCGGGCGCCATAGCGTAGGACCTACGCTGCACCGTAGAGAAGGAGGGGCTCGACTTTTTATAATTAGACTTGTTTTTAGAACAATTGAAAACATATTTTTTTGCACTCAAGCTTCTATCTATAAAAAAACACTTCGACCCTACCCAACAAAATAACCATTTCTCACAATCCATCTAATTTTTCAACACAACAGTTAGAATACATTCACCAACATCGTGTAAAAATATTATTTCAAATATCCCAATACATCATCCATAACACTCAAAACAATCCACTGGTACGTTTTAAGATTAAAAAACTAGACAAGGTAACTTTCATAGCTTCGGTTTTGGTGCTCAGTGAACCTTTAGGGACCGGGAATGCTCGTGAGCGCTGCTAAGACATTTAAGAACGCGCGAAAAAGGTAACGTTTTGAGCTCCATCAAAGATTTTTTTCCATACATGTCCTTAAAATGTACTTCTTTTGGTATTGCAGTTTTGTTCGTTTCTTTTTTGTTGTATGTCCGAATTGCATGATTAGTTGTCGTATGGATCGCTTTTTTTATCATCTAAGTCATTTCCCATGCTTCTTTCGATTCATCGATCAACAAAATATCATCTTCAAACAACATGCACCAAGGGATACCATCTGGTATTGAATTTGTCAATTTGTCCATAACTATGGAAAAGTAAAAAGGACTAAGTGTAGAACCTTGATGTACACCAATAGTGATAGGGAGCAACTCAAAGAAGGTATTACATACCTATGTCACATAAAGTTAGTACTTTGTACTTTGTAAACAGGTAACAAGACAATCAATAAGCTTGTTAAGTTTTAATAATCAGTTTGCAAGATTGTGTGTACCATGTTTAATAATAAGAACCTTCTGTGTAGCAACTCATGATTTTTGTTCTAAAAAAAAGGTAAAATTAACTTATTTTCATCTACATTCGACAATAGTTAATAGTTGTAGACAAAAAAAATATCTGCCCAACTTAACGTGGAATGATTGAAACTTATTGCGTTTAAATAACTTTGATATTTAGGATTGTGCTTCACAAATGCATAAAAAGAAGTTTGAAGTGATTTAAGTGTCAAAATTATTTGGTTTAAAACCTACCCTATAGACGGAATTAGAGTTGGCACAAATCAAGTCTAAACTTATGGAAATAAATTAATTATTTCTCCCCTAATATCTTAATTATGGAAATGAATTAATTATTTGTCGCCAAATATCACAAATGCATTCGAAATTGGTAAGACATTGACATGTCCCCAAGCACAAGATGTGCGCCTTGTTAAGGCATTTCTTCTCAATGCAAGGCCAAATTCAAGACATATCCACTACATATTTTTTTACCCTTTAGGTTATTTTTTACTTACAATTGATTACTTCTAATATTGAAGTTTTCATATTGACGGTTTTCCAAATTCTCCTTATCTCTTCTATTTCATTAATCAACTTAATAATTAGTTTGAGTTCATAATAAAAAAAAATTGGCACAATTTAAATTCATCACACACTTCATCTTCATGTGTTTATTCTAGTGGAGGTTTTGAATTAAATTATAATACTGTTATTGCATAAAGTGAAGCTCCATAAGTAAACATTGTATAATTTGATAGTAGAGAAACTTGGAAAGTATTACTTTTAAGTCTCAATTTGATATTTCTCCTTCATGTGTCACCATACAATATATTTGTTTTGGACATCCTATACACGCCACACAAGTCGCCCAACTCTTATCTCATCATGAAGGCACAACGTGTTAGATATAAAGGGCATTTTCAAGGCAATTTTTACAAATATGTCGGATTCAAAAAGGGTGCTGTAAAAAAATGTACTTTGAGACTGATTAATTCTGTAGCAAAAGGTTGTGAATATGGTTAGTGACAGGTTTCAGTTGAAAACCTTCTGATACGAATCAAGGTGATAACTTCGAAGGTTTGTAATGGCTTCTAAAAATAATGCAAGTACGGGAGAAATAATAACTTATGGAGATTCAAGGCTTTTGGGATCTTCAAATTCATCATCATGGGTGTGTATGGTGACACACGAATCTACTTGATCATTTGAAGCAAAGGTAAGAATGGCAAAATTAGGGGAATAAGATGGTTTGGCCTATGAGTTTTCTCCTATTTCACTTGATAGGGTTTGTCTCATTTTAGGCTTTGAGTCTTTCTTTTCTTGAAGTTTCTTAAACTTCATTTACAACCTTAAACACATGGAAAATGACTTCTTTAAAAGATTGAATCTTGTAAGGCTTCTTGAAGATTTGAAGACAAACACAAAAATTTGCAAATTTGGATGTGGCGTCAATTTTGACGATTTTCTACAGATTTGGGTAGATCATATTTTTGTGTAATTCTGGTTGTAATTTGTTGATTATCTTGTTTAGCAAGGCCTTAGAAATTTTGTTAGGATATTTTTTGTTTTGATGTAGTTTGTTAGCAAGATGAGAATGACAAGCAGTGCTGATGTGGAAATCTTATCTTGTGAGTCCTGTGTGTGTGTGTGTGTGTGGGACGATTTTCTCCTTGTTTTGGGCGTGTTTTCTGGTTATTTTAGATTCCTAAGAGTTGTTAGTATTTAGTCTTAGGTTATTCTATAAATAGCCTTGAGATTTCTTTGTAACAACATAGATTGAATTGAGTAATAAAAATCAACTTTGAGTTGTACGTTTTCTTTATTGTTTCGTTTAAAACAATATACTTGATTTAGTGAATTGGTGCTCATTGCTTTATATTCACGTGAGGATAGTTTTAAGAATTGAGGGTGCGTAGCTTTAATCAATTCATAAAATTATTCGACCTAGATCATTTTTCTTAGTGCTTTGCTTTAGAGAAAACCGAGCTAGCTTATATCCATTGTGTGGCTGGCGATTTCCGATAAATAATCACATCACCTTCCGTCGGAAGTAAGATTCTCGCAAATTTGGGAATTTGTGATGTTTATTCTGTCGGAAATATTTTGTGATAGAATCAACGATAGAATTAGGGTTATTGGATGGACCTAATTTGTGATGGAAATTTCTGTCGCTAAAACCATAAATTATGAAGTCGGAAATTTGCGATGGAAAATTTAGTCACAATTTAGTGTTTTTACGATGGAACTTTTTGGCCCAAAAAATGAAATCAGTCGTTATTTTTTGTGGATTTGTTATAATTTAGTTTTCTTCTTGTTTTTGTCTCTGTGGGGAGATGATGAATTAAGCTAAATTAGTACCTCCAAACCTGTATACTTTATAATCTTTTGCATTCTAATGTGTCGATGACAATAATGATCCACTAATTGGACCGAAACATTGTATATCATAACACATCGAACTAAGTAACATATAAGTAACATGTTATGTCTCAACGATGATTTTGGAAAGGAGAAAAGGTATCACTTTCGAATCCAGGGATTCAACTCATCATCTCCTCCATATACTCTCTGTTTCTCCTTTCAATTACAGCCATCTTTGCATGCATCTCACCTCGCATCTCACCACGCACCTCCTCCTGTAGCCTCCCGCATCTGTGTCCTCACATCTTCTACCAGCTTATCAAAATGCTGTAGTATTTGAGAATCGAAAAAGGGCATGTACAGTTGTGAAGATCCGAATCACCCCAATGAGTCGTAGTATAACTCCGCACCACTACTAACACCCTTTACGCAAACTCTCTTGCTACGCCCACCATCCGTATTCTAATACTCCTCATTTGGCGTCTTCAGAGTTCCCTAATTGTTTTTCACATTGTGACTAAATGAGGACTTTATGTTATTCAAATGAGAAGTTACGAGTATTTTTTTCTTAAAATTCCTCAAAGTGTCTACTACTATGCCCATTTCTCACATTTCTCTACATTTGAACCTATAATTATCTTAAAAATTCCCCTATAACATATTGACAAGTGTCTTAGCCTTTAAGTTGATTCAAATGCGAAGTTACAAGTGTTTTTAGCTCATCAAAATTCCTACAAATGGCTCAAAGTGGCTACTAATATGCCTATTTCTGTTATTTTTCTAAACTTTAACTTATAATTAGCGTAAAAATTCCTGCATAGTATAGTTACAAGATTTATGATGTACTTTTTTGGTCAAAAATATTTAACTGCAGATTCCATCATCCATCTCTTTAGCCCATCGCAAATTTCCAATCAAGTAAATTCCGTCGAAAATTTACAAACTTGTAATGGATTATCTTCCCATCGGAATAGTTCTTCGCAAATTGCCATTTTTCTTGTAGTGGAAAGAAATTTCTAAATGTTGTGGAGTTGTATAACCATATTTAATCTTAAATATCACAAAATTTTAAATTTAAATAACATTTTGAATAACAAATACTTTTTAATTTCTTAATAAAAAGTATTTGCGTTCTTCCGCTTTATTTTTATTTACATTTATAAATTGGAATCCTGATCAAATTTATAGTTAAAATTTCATGTAGTGAAATGAATTCTTGTTTTAGTCCTTTTAACTTATTGTGAGTAGACTGTGCATGTTTTCGCCCGGCCTAGTATTTGGACCAGTCTAGTCCTTGGTCTATAAAAGTGATAATTTAAGGCTTTCAATTCTAGTCTAATTTAAATTTAGTGATTGAAACATTTTTTGTAACACAAACAGTGTCTTTATTAAAATTTTATGGAAATAGCAACGTCTAAACTTTAAAAACAAAAGCTAAAAATCAATCAATGGATTATTCAATCAATTAGAGCCTTAAATTTAGAATTGGGGTCAACTACATGAGCAAAAAATTTATAAGCAAAGGAAGAGGTCCTTCAAAATAATAATAATAAAAAAAACACAATATGATCTAGGAAGAAGTGAATTACACGTGGAAGTAGATGGATATATTAATCAAGTAGCACCAGTTACATTAAAATACATGATAAAGCTAAAAATAAAAACAAGATGGAGGCTTTGTAACGTATAACAATAAGATAATTAGGAAAACATGATTGATGCTATAAAATGAGCATAATAAAAGGAGCAATGATTAAAGTTACATATATCCATCTCGAGATGAATCACTATAATTGGAATGTTGGAACTTACATATATGCATCTCCAATTGTGCTATGATAGTCAAGACAATGCCACTTGCACGCACTCTTAAAGTAAATAGTCATGCAAACCATGTATTGCAATTATGTGTTGAAGGTTAGGTGGAATTTATTGTTAGCTTATCATGGAAGGTTAGGTGGAATTTAAAGATAGTTATATCTTTCTCTATAAATTACATGACTTCTCTATAAATAGATGACCACTCCCTTGATCTCAAACCCATCATACCAATCTAAAATCATATCACCTCTTAAGTACTCAATCAACTACTTCTGAATTAATGGTTTTAGTCATGAAGACTTTAAAGGCTTCTTTTGTGCTACTTATCTTCGTAGTTATGTTGGTATGTTTTTCTGCTGTCTTTATTTGCAACTAGAATCAGTGAAAGGCTACATTCTTACATAAAAATCAAGGCTCTTGTTCCAATTATATTTAAACATGAATGCGAACCTATTTTCAATAACTTATCAATAGCCTAATAATATTTTAATGTTATTGTTGTAATTATTTAATTTCACTTATTTATTAATTGTAAAAAAGTGAAACAATATTTCAAGACTAAAACTTAGACATTTAAAAGGTAAAACAGTTTTTTAATGACGTTGAAATAGAAAGATAATATTATTAGTCTTGAAATTAAATATTACTCCCCTTTCCTTTTTTTTCCATACATTTCTAGTCTTGACACTATTCATAAGATGGAAGAAACTTTTAAATTAATTTTAATATATACAAAAATATATGCAAGTGGGGCATTTTATGAATCGTTACAATAAATACGTTAGTAATATTATTTTATTACTACCTCCGTAATCTTTTACTTGCAACAAAGGGGTATTATTTCTGAGATATGAAATATTCCTTTGTAGCAAGTAAAAGATTACGGAGGTAGTATATTCTTTACATATATACAACAAAAGATATTTAAGGTCAAAAAAGTGCATTGACATATGTGCAAATGAAAACGTATCAAACAAAACGGGACAAAGGGAGTAGATTAGAAAGATGCTTTGTCTTTTTCCTTCATGTTTTTTATTTGTTTATTGTTAATTTGTATGATAACATTGAACCTTTTCCATTTACCATAAACCCTTAAAAGACAAATATTATAGCATTTAGATAGTTTATAGATAAATTAGTTCCTTCATCTTTCATTTTTATTTTGGAAGAGAATTTTTTTTATTCATAAGTAGTAGTCAAACCGTATTTACAAATTACAATGAACTTTGGAAAATTTTATAATATTAATATAAGTAAATAACACCGTATAACTAATTAATATGTTCCATCTCTCCATATGGTATGTTAATAAATCCCTTATTCCTTTGCATTAGTTTAGCAATGAGGTTCCATGATATGTTTCACTTACAATGCAAATCAATTAAAACAAAATCTATCTTATACCTTCAAAAATGCTACAAACTATTTAGAGGGTAAAGAAATTTAAAGTTTTATTTGAACATTATCATATGGCTTAGTATGATTTGAAACAACATTATTATAAGTCCCAAATCTAGTGAAACCGCATATAACTATCAATAATTCACAATCATACAAACTGAAGGAGTAATTGCACATTATAGAATCATAAACAAGAAACGTTTAAATAATAATCATTTTAGTAAAATAAAAAAAGTAGATTATCAAAATAAAAAATTTAAATTATAATATCAATAACAATGCAATGTAGGAAATGTGGAATTATAAGTAAAATAGACTTATGAGCTTGTCCTCAAGACTGCTTAAATAAAATCGACTTTAATATGTGCCATATAACTGTTTTACCTTTGTTTATGCTGATTTTTATTTTCGTTTCCTATTTTGAATTCTTACAGCAATTAGCTGTGAAACTAAGTGGAGCAATTGAGTCACCTGCTGAGACATACTGGAAAACAAAAGTGGGCAATAATACGATGCCAAAATCGTTGAGAGAAAGCTTACAACTAGGTGAATTTCTAAACCTAATTCAATCTTTGCATTATAAATTTGGATCGCTAGTAGAGTTACATAACTTAAATTTTGGCTTCTTTTTATCCTTTAGTTTATGCACAAATAGTTGTTATCTTGAGAATGAGGGGTTGCTAAAGTGGTTAAAGCTTTCCTCCCAGTTTCAGCATATCCTACGATCGATTCTCATTCCCATCCTTATGGATAACTCCCTAGCACAAAAAAAAAAGTTTTACCATTTATTATTCCACCTTTAGATTTGTATTTTAATTTGTGTTTTTTTATATCATCTTTGTTCCATCTGTAGATTTTCATCGAACAAAGCAACAAAACATACTATTTCCCCTTGATTTTTTTTCTTCACATTTTTTGTTTTAAATGTTCTTACAGGATCATACAATGAAATTGGTGAATTACTTAACGTAAAGCAAGATGAATATGGTGAAAATTCTTTGTGGTTTTACAGTGGAAAATATTTCTCAAGTGAACAAGATGCTCATTTATTGAGCACAAATCAAAAACAAAAACTTGGATTACTAGAAGATCATCAACCTACATTTTTTACAATAGATAAATTATTTGCCGAAGGAACAAAATTAAAGATATACTTCAAAAAAATTGATAATAAAGCCAAGTTTCTACCGTTGAGCATTGCAAAATCCATTCCTACTAAATCTGATAAGCTCCAAGTGATCTTAAATATCCTCTCAATAAAACCTAAATCCATTTTAGCTGAACGCGTTGACAAGATTCTTAAAAACTGTGAGCACTCAGGCATTAAAGATGAGGTAAGACATTGTGCAACTTCATTGGAAGCTATGGTTGACATTGTCACCTCAAACTTAAACTATTGAAAAAACAACTATATGGTGGTGGCGACAGAGCAAAAAAATTGCGTACCTATGGAATACACATTTCAAAAAGTTCAAAAAATAGGAAGTGATGATAAAGAGAATATGGTTTGTCATAAAATTAATGATCCATTTGTGGTATATATTTGTCACAACATTAAGAAAACAAATATATATCGTATTTCCTTGGTAGGCGCTGACGGAAAACAAACAGAGGCAATTGCAACGTGTCACATGGACACTTCTAGCTGGAATCCAAATCATCGTGCCTTTCATGTTCTTAAGACCAAACCAGGCTTGAAACCTGTTTGCCATTTTATTTCTGCAGATTCAATAGCTTGGCTTCCAAATGAAATTTAAAAATAAGGGCTCTTTGTAAACTAGTAGTCTTGTCCTGTTTTAAGTATTACTCAGTACTTTGTAAACAGGTAATAAGACAATCAATAAGCTTGTTAAGTTTTAGTAAATCAGTTTGCAAGATTGTGTATACCATGTTTAATAATAAAAACCTTCTATGTAGAAACTCATGACTTCCAAACTAAAAAAGGTAAAATTCACTAAATTTCATCGACATTCGACAATAGTTAATAGTTGTTGACCAAAAAAAATATATCCCCAACTTAACGTGGAATGATTGAAAAGTATTGCGGTGCAATAACTCTGATTTTGAGGATTGTGCTTCACAAATGCATCAAAAGAAATTTGAAATGATTTAAGTGTCCAAATTATATGATTTAAAATCTAACCTATAGAAGGAATTAGAGTTGGCTGAAATCAACTCTAAACTTATGGAAATGAATTAATTATTAATATCTTAATTATGGAAATCAATTAATAATGGAAATGAATTAATTATTTGTCGCCTAATAGCAAAAATGCATTATAAATTGGTAAGATATTGACATGTTCCCAAGAACAAAATGTACGCCTTGGCTAAGGCCTTTCTTCTCGATGCAAGACCATATTCAAGACATCTCCACTATATATTTTTTCTACCCTTTAGGCTCATTTTTACTTACAATTGATTACTCATAATTTTGGAGTTTTCATATTGACAGTTTCCCAAATTCTCCTTATCTCGTCTCTTTCAATAACCAATTTAATAATTAGTTTGAGTTCATACTAAAAAAAATAGCAAAATTTATATTCATCACATACTTCATCATCATGTGTTTATTCAAGTGGTGGTTTAGATGTAAAGCAAAATATTGTTTTCGTATAAAGTGAATCTCCATAATTAAACATTGTATATTTTGATAGCACGCACAGAAAGTATTATTTTTAAGTCTCAATTTGATCTTTCTCCCTCATCACATCGCTTTATCTATCTATTTATACAATATATTTGTTTTGGACATCCTATATACGGCTCACAAGTCGAACAACTCTTATCTCATCATAAATGCACAACGTGTTGGAAATAAAGGTCATTTTCAAGGCAATTTTTACAAATCTGTCGGATTCAAAAAGGTTGTTGGAAAAATAGTAATTTGCGACTGATTAATTCTATAGCAAAAGGTTGGAAATCTGGTTAGGGAAAGGTTTCTGTTGCAAACCTTCCGTCGGAGGCTAGTTTCGCGAAAATTTTTGAATTTATGATGCATATTCTGTAGGAAATATTTTGCGATAGAATTAGCAATAGAATCAGCGGTATTGGATGGACCTATTTTGTGATGGAAATTCCCGTCGCTAACACACTAAATTATGACGTTGTCGGAAATTTTCGATGGAAAATTTTGTAACAATCTAGTATTTTTGCTATGGAAATTTCCTGCCTAAAAAATGAAATACGTCGTTAATTTTTGGTGGTATCTGTTACTGGTACATAATGTAATTTAGTTTTCTTCTTTTTTTTTTTGTGTGTGGAGAGATGATGAATTAACCTAAATTAGTACCTCCAAACCTTTATCTTTTATAATTTGACATTAACGATCAAATAACCGAACCGAAACATTGTATATCCTAAAAATATCAAACTAAATGACATAAAATAGCAAGTTATGTCTCGAAGATGATTTTGGAAAAGACAACCATTTTCACTTTTCAGTCCTCAGATTCGACTCATCATCTCCTGTATATACTCTCCGTTTCTCTTTTCCATTGCAGCCATCTTTGCATGCATCTCACCACACACCTCCTCATGTAGCCTCCCGCATCTGTGTCCTCACATCCTCTACCAGGTTATCAAAATGATCTAGTATTCGATAAAGCAAAGAGGGCATCTACTATTGTGAAGACCCAAATCGCTCCAATGGGTCGTAGTACAACTCCGCACCACTACCAACACCCTTTACGCGAACTCTCTTGCTTTGCCCACCAGCCGTCTCCCAATACACTTCATTTGGCGTCTTCCGAGTTCCCTCATTTATTGATTTTCACAATTTTGATTACATAAGGACATTAAGTTAATTCAAATGAGAAGTTACGAGTACTTTTGGCTCAAAATTTCTCAAAGTCACTACTACTATGCATTTCTCACATTTCTCGATATTTGAACCTATATTTATGTTAAATATTCCCTTAAAACATATTTACAAATGTTTTAGCCTTAAAATCAATTCAAATGAGAAGTTACAAGTGTTTTAGGCTTATCAAAATCCCTCCAAATGGCTCAAAGTTGCTACGAATATGCCTATTTCTCTGACTTTTCTAAAATTCAACTATGATTACCCTATAAATTCCTTCATAACATAGTTATGAATGTTTTAGCATTTAAGTTAATTCAAATGAGAACTTAAAAGTCTTCTTGTATCTCAGTCGCTGCCACACATTGTATACGTAGAAGCCTCATCATCCTCTTTCCAAAACAACATACAACCTTTTGGGCATTGTAGACACCTAATTGTCTCTCCCCAAAACGAAGTGTTGATGGTCTTCCAAAACCCTCTTATGCACTGAGGTCAAGGAGAGCAGCGATCCAACCATTCCCAAGGCAGAGTTCCCGAGCTAATTTGTAGAAAGTTATGTTAAAATGAATTTAATTTTAATAAAATGATTTTCGAGAAATAGATAAAATCACATAAATCAAAAACATTTACAAAAACATGAACTCAAAAAACCCCCCATCTCCCATGCCATGACAGAGGAAATAATATGTGCCATAGCGCAAAAGCCCTCCCGCATTACACTACAAACCATAAATAGCTACCGTCCCAACTGTGCCGTGGCGCATGTACCATCACGCACCATAGCACAATCATCCATGAATCATTCAAAAACCTTCCCACGATCTTCTTGCGCCATGGCGCAAAACACACCATGTGGCATAGAGCACGAAGACATATACACCCCATTATCCCATAATCTCTCACGCTATGGCTCAGCAAGAAATTTGCGACATGGGACAAACAGTTATCTAGTAATTGTTAACCTCCAGCGCTATAGCACATATAAACTGTTGTGGCATAGCATAGTTTGACCACTGAAAACCACACTATCCCACAATCTTCCCGCGCCATGGCGCATGAAGTCAGCTGCAACATAATGCATCCAATCCTCTGACACACGCTCCCCCGGCGCCATAGCGCAGGACCTGCGCTGCACCGTAGAGAAGGAGGGGCTCGACTTTTTAAAATTGGACTTGTTTTTAGAACAATTGAAAACATAGTTTTTTTGCTCTCAAGATTTTGTCTATAAAAAAACACTTCGACCCTACCCTATAAAATAACCATTTATCACAATCCATCTGATTTTTCAACACAATAACCATAATACATTCACCAACATCTTGTAAAAGTATCATTTCAAATATCCCAATACATCTTCCGTAACAATCAAAACAATCCACTGGTACGTTTTAAGATTAAAAAAACTAGACAAGGTAACTTTCATAGCCTCGTTTTTGGTGCTCAATGAAACTTTAGGGATCGGGATTGCTCGTGAGTGCTCCTAAGACATTAAAGAATGCGCGAAAAAGGTAACGTTTTGAGATCCATCACAAAAAAATTTTCATACATGTCCTTAAAATTTAGTTCTTTAGGTATTGTAGTTTTGTTCGTTTCTTTTTCGTTATATGTCCCAATTGCATGATTAGTTTTCGTATGGATCTCTTTTTTGATCGTCTAAGTCATTTCCCGTGTTTCTTTTGATTCATCAACCAACAAAATATCATCCTCAAACAACATGCACCAAGGGATACCATCTGGTATTGAATACGACAATTTGTCCATAACTATGGAAAAATGAAAAGGACTAAGTGTAGAACCTTGATGTACACCAATAGTGATAGGGAGAAACTCAAAGAAGGTAGTACATACCTATGTCACATAAAGTTAGTACTTTGTACTTTGTAAACAAGTAACAAGACAATCAATGAGCTTGTTAAGTTTTAATAATCAGTTTGCAAGATTGTGTGTAACATGCTTAATAATAAGAACCTTCTGTGTAGCAACACATGATTTCTGGACTAAAAAAGGTAAAATTAACTTATTTTCATCGACATTCAACAATAGTTAATAGTTGTAGACAAAAAATATATCCCCAACTTAACGTGGAATGATTGAAACGTATTGCATTTAAATAACGCTGATATTTAGGATTGTGTTTCACAAATGCATAAAAAGAAGTTTAAAGTGATTTAAGTGTCCAAATTATATGCTTTACAACCTACCCTATAGATGGAATTAGAGTTGGCTCAAATCAAGTCTAAACTTATGGAAATGAATTAATTATTTGTCCCCTAATATCTTAGTTATAGAAATGAATTAATTATTTGTCGCCTAATAACACAAATGCATTAGAAATTAGTAAGATATTGATATGTCCCCAAGCACAAGATGTGTGCCTGGTTAAGGCATTTCTTCTCAATGCAAGGCCAAATTCAAGACATATCCACTATATATAGTTTTGAAGTTTTCATATTGACAGTTTCCCAAATTCTCCTTATCTCTTCTATTTCATTAATCAACTGAATAATTAGTTTGAGTTCATAATAAAAAAAAAATTAACACAATTTATATTCATCACACACTTCATCATCATGTGTTTATTCTGGTGGTGGTTTTGAATTAAAGTAAAATATTGTTATTGCATAAAGTGAAGCTCCATAAGTAAACATTGTATATTTTGATAGCAGAGAAACTTGGAAAGTATTATTTTTAAGTCTCAATTTGGTATTTCTCCTTTATCACATCGTTCTATGTTTCTATGTATACAATCTATTTCTTTTGGACATCCTATACACGCCACACAAGCCGACCAACTCTTATCTCATCATCAAGGCACAACGTGTTAGAAATACAGGGCATTTTCAAGGAAATTTTTACAAATTGTCGGATTCAAATAGGGTGTTGTAAAAAAAATGTACTTTGAGACTGATTAATTCTGTAGCAAAAGGTTGTAAATATGGTTAGCGACGGGTTTCAGTTGAAAACCTTCTGATACGAATGAAGGTGATAACTTCGAAGGTTTGATAATGGCTTCTAAAAATGATGCAAGTATGGGGCAAAAAATAATAACTTATGGAGTTTCAAGGCTTTTGGGATCTTCAAAGTCATCATCATGGGTGTGTATGGTGACACACGAATCTACTTGATCATTTGAAACAAAGGAAAGAATGGAAGAATTACGGGAATAAGATGGTTTTGCCTATGAGTTTTCTCCCATTTCACTTGATAGGGTTTTTCTCATTTTAGGCTTTGAGTTTTTCATTTCTTGAAGTTTCTTAATCTTCATTTAATACCTTAAACACATGGAAAATGACTTCATGAAGGTTTCTTGATTAAAAGATTAAATCTTGAAAGGTTTCCTGAAAATTTGAAGGAAAACACAAAAATTGTGCAAATTTGGATGTGGCGTCAATTTTGACGATTTTCTACAGATTTGGGTAGATCATATTTTTGTGTAATTCTGGTTGTAATTTGTTGATTATCTTGTTTAGCAAGGTCTTAGAAAGTTCTTTAGGATATTTTTTGCTTAGATATAGTTTGTTAGAGTTTGTTAGCAAGATGAGAATGACAAGCAGTGCTGATGTGGCAATCTTATCTTGTGAGTCTTGTGTGTGTGTGTAGGACGATTTCTCCTTGTTTTTGGGTGTGTTTTCTGGTTATTTTAGAGTCCTAGGAGTTGTTAGGATTTATTCTTAGGTTATTGATCTATAAATAGCCTTGAGATTTCTTTGTAACAACATAGATTGAATTGATTAATAAAAATCAACTTTGAGTTGTACGTTTTCTTTATTGTTTCGTTTAAAATAATATACTTGATTTAGTGAATTGGTGCTCATTGCTTTATATTCACGTGAGGATAGTTTTAAGAATTGAGGGTGCGTAGCTTTAATCAATTCATAAAATTATTCGACCTAGATCATTTTTCTTGGTGCTTTGCTTTAGAGAAAACCGAGCTAGCTTATATCCTTTGTGTGGTTGGCGATTCCCTATAAATAATCACATCACCTTCCGTCGGAAGTTAGTTTCTCGCAAATTTGGGAATTTGTGATGTATATTCCGTCGGAAATATTTTGTGATAGAATCAGCGATAGAATAAGGGTTATTGGATGGACCTAATTTGTGATGGAAATTTCTGTCGCTAAAACCATAAATTATGAAGTCGGAAATTTACAATGGAAAATTTAGTCACAATTTAGTGTTTTTGCGATGGAAATTTTTGGCCCAAAAAATGAAATCCGTCGTTATTTTTTGTGGATTTGTTAGTGGTATTTGTTATAATTTAGTTTTCTTCTTTTTTTTTGTGTCTGTGGGGAGATGATGAATTAAGCTAAATTAATACCTCCAAACCTGTATACTTTATAATCTTTTGCATTCTAATGTGTCGGTGACATTAATGATCCACTAATTGGACCGAAACATTGTATATCATAAACACATCAAACTAAATAACATATAAGTAACATGTTATGTCTCGACGATGATTTTGGAAAGGAGAAAAGGTATCACATTCGAATCCAGGGATTCAACTCATCATCTCCTCCATATACTCTCTGTTTCTCCTTTCAATTACAGCCATCTCTGCATGCATCTCACCTCGCATCTCACCACGCACCTCCTCATGTAGCCTCCCGCATCTGTGTCCTCACATCTTCTACCAGCTTATCAAAATGCTCTAGTATTTGAGAATCGAAAAAGGGCATGTACAGTTGTGAAGATCCGAATCGCCCCAATGAGTCGTAGTATAACTCCGCACCACTACCAACACCCTTTACGCGAACTCTCTTGCTGCGCCCACCATCCGTCTTCCAATACTCCTCATTTAGCGTCTTCAGAGTTCCCTAATTGCTTGATTTTCACATTTGTGACTAAATGAGGACTTTATGTTATTCAAATGAGAAGTTACAAGTATTTTTTTTCTTAAAATCCCTCAAAGTGTCTACTACTATGCCCATTTCTCACGTTTCTCTACATTTGAACCTATAATTATCTTAAAAATTCCCCTATAACATATTGACAAGTGTCTTAGCCTTTAAGTTGATTCAAATGAGAAGTTACAAGTGTTTTTATCTCATCAAAATTCCTACAAATGGCTCAAAGTGGCTACTAATATGCCAATTTCTGTTATTTTTCTAAACTTTAACTTATAATTAGCGTAAAAGTTCCTACATAGAATAGTTACAAGATTTATGATGTACTTTTTTGGTCAAAAATATTTGACTGCAGATTCCATCATCCATCTCTTTAGCCCATCGCAAATTTCCAATCAAGTAAATTCCGTCGAAAATTTACAAACTTGTAATGGATTATCTTCCCAACGGAATAGTTCTTCGCAAATTGCCATTTTACTTGTAGTGGAAAAAAATTTCTAAATGTTGTGGAGTTGTATAACCATATTTAATCTTAAATATCACAAAATTTTAAATTTAAATAACATTTTGAATAACAAATACTTTTTAATTTCATAGTAAAAAGTATTTGCGTTCTTCCGCTTTATTTTTTTTTACATTTATAATTTGGAATCCTGATCAAATTTATTGTTAGAATTTCACGTAGTGAAGAAGTGAATTCTTATTTTACTCCTTTTAACTTATTGTGAGTAGACTGTGCATGTTTTCGTCCGGCCTAGAATTTGGACCAGTCTAGTACTTGGTCTATAAAAGTGATAATTCAAGGCTTTCATTCTAGTCTAATTTAAATTTAGTGATTGAAACAATATTTGTAACACAAACACTGCCTTTATTAAAATTTTATGCAAATAACGACGTCTAAACTTTAAAAACAAAAGCTAGAAATCAACCAGTGAATTAATCAATCAATCAGAGCCTTAATTTTAAAATTGGGGTCCACTACATGAGCAAAAAATTTATAAGGAAAGGAAGNAAAAAAAAAAAAAAAAAAAAAAAAAAAAAAAAAAAACAATATGATGTAGGAAGAAGTGAATTACACGTGGAAGTAGATGGATATATTAATCAAGTAGCACCAGTTACATTAAAATACATGATAAAGCTAAAAATAAAAACAAGATGGAGGCTTTGTAACGTACAACAATAAGATAATTAGGAAAACATGATTGATGCTATAAAATGAGCATAATAAAAGGAGCAATGATCAAAGTTACATATATCCATCTCGAGATGAATCACTATAATTGGAATGTTGGAACTTACATATATGCATCTCCAATTGTGCTATGATAGTCAAGACAATGCCACTTGCACGCACTCTTAAAGTAAATAGTCATGCAAACCATGTATTGCAATTATGTGTTGAAGGTTAGGTGGAATTTATTGTTAGCTTATCATGGAAGGTTAGGTGGAATTTAATGATAGTTATATCTTTCTCTATAAATTACATGACTTCTCTATAAATAGACGACCACTCCCTTGATCTCAAACCCATCATACCAAACTAAATTCATATCACCTCTTAAGTACTCAATCAACTACTTCTTAAATAATAGTTTTAGTCATGAAGACTTTAAAGGTTTCTTTTATGCTACTGATCTTCGCAGTTATGTTGGTATGTTTTTCAACACTCTTTATTTGCAACTAGAATCAGTGAAAGGCTACATTCTTGCATAAAAATCAAGGCTCTTGTTCCAATTAAATTTAAACATGAATGCAAACCTATTCTCAATAACTTAGCAATAGACTAATAATGTCTAAATGTTATTGTTGTAATTATTTAATTTCACTTATATATTAGTTATAAAAAAGTGAAACAATATTTCAAGACTAAAACTTAGACATTTAAAAGTAATTCAGTTCTTTAATGATGTTGAAAAAGAAAGATAATATAATTAGTCTTGAAATTAAATATTACTCTCCTTTCCTTTTTTTTTCCATACATTTGTAATCTTCACACTATTCATAATATGGGAGAAAATTTTAAATTACTTTTTATATGTACAAAAATATATGCAAGTGGGGCATTTTTTGAATCGTTACAATAAGTACGTTAGTAATATTAATTTATTACTTCCTCCGTAATCTTTTACTTGCAACAAAGGGGTATTATTTGTGTGATATAAAATATTCCTTTGTTGCAAGTAAAAGATTACGGAGGTAGTATATTCTTTACATATGTACAACAAAAGATATTTAAGGTCAAAAGAGTGCATTGACATATGAGCAAAGGAAAACGTATCAAACAAAACGGAACAAAGGGAGTAGTTTAGAAAGATGCTTTGTCTTTTTCCTTCATGTTTCTTTTATTTGTTTATTTTAATTTGTATCATTACAATGAACTTTGAAAAAATTTATAATATTAATACAAGTAAATAACACCTTATAACTAATTAATATGTTCCACATGGTATATTAATAAATCCCTTATTCCTTTGCATTAATTTAGCAATGAGGTTCCATGATATGTTTCACTTATAATACAAATCAATTACAAAAAAAATCTATGTTATACCTTCAAAAATGCTACAAACTACTTAGAGGGTAAGAAAATTTAAAGTTTTATCGGAACATTATCATATGGGTTAGTATGATTTGAAACAACATTACTATAAACCTTAAATCAAGCGAAACCGCATATAACTATCAATAATTCACAATCAACAAATTGAAGGAGTGATTCCACGTCATTTTACCATGAACAAGAAAAGTTTAATAATAATCATTTTATTAAAATAACAAAAGTAGATTATCAAAATAAAATATTAAAATTATCATATCAATGACAATGCAATGTAGGAAATGTGGAATTATAAGTAAATTAGACTTATGAGCTTGTCCTCAAGCCTGCTTAAATAAAATCGACTTTAATTTGTGCCATATAATTGTTTTACCTCTGTTTCTGCTGATTTTTATCTTCGTTTCTTATTTTGGATTCTTGCAGCAATTAGCTGTCAAACTAAGTGGAGCAATTGAGTCACCTGCTGAGACATACTGGAAAACAAAAGTGGGCAATAACCCCATGCCAAAATCGTTGAGAGAAAGCTTACAACTAGGTGAATTTCTACACCTAATTTAATCTTTGAATTATAAATTTGGATCTCTAGTAGAGTTATATAACTTATATTTTGGCTTTTTTTTATCCTTTAATTTATGCACAAATAGTTGTTATCCTAAGAATGAGGGGTAGCTCAAGTGGTTAAAGTTTTCCTCCCAGTTTCAACATATCCTACGATCGATTCTCATTCCATCCTTATGGATGACTCCCTAGCACAAAACCTAATAAAATAAAATAAAGTTTTACCATTTATTATTCCACCTTTAGATTTGTGTTTTAATTTGTATTTTTTATATCATTTTTGTTCCAACTGTAGATTTTCATCGAACAAAGCAACAAAACATACTATTTCCCCTGGTTTTTTTTTCTTCACATTTTTATTTTTTTTAATGTTCTTACAGGATCATACAATGAAATTGGTGAATTACTTAACGTAAAGCAAGATGAATATGGTGAAAATGCTTTATGGTTTTATAGTGGAAAATATTTCTCAAGTGAAAAAGATGCTCATTTATCGAGCACAAATCAAAAACAAAAACTTGGATTACTAGAAGATCATCAACCTACATTTTTTACAACAGATAAATTATTTGCCGAAGGAACAAAGTTGAAGATATACTTCAAAAAAATTGATAATAAAGCCAAGTTTCTACCATTGAGCATTGCAAAATCCATTCCTACTAAATCCGATAAGCTCCAAGTGATCTTAAATATCCTCTCAATAAAACCTAAATCCATTTTAGCTGAACGCATTGACAAGATTCTGAAAAACTGTGAACACTCAGGCATTAAAGATGAAGTAAGACATTGTGCAACTTCATTGGAAGCTATGGTTGACATTGTCACCTCAAACTTAAACTATGGAAAAAACAACTATATGGTGGTGGCGACAGAGCAAAAAAATGGCGTACCTATGGAATACACATTTCAAAAAGTTCAAAAAATAGGAAGTGATGATAAAGAGAATATGGTTTGTCATAAAATTAATGATCCATTTGTGGTATATATTTGTCACAACATTAAGAAAACAAATATATATCGTATTTCCTTGGTAGGCGCTGACGGAAAACAAACAGAGGCAATTGCAACGTGTCACATGGACACTTCTAGCTGGAATCCAAATCATCGTGCCTTTCATGTTCTTAAGACCAAACCAGGCTTGAAACCTGTTTGCCATTTTATTTCTGCAGATTCAATAGCTTGGCTTCCAAATGAAATTTAAAAATAAGGGCTCTTTGTAAACTAGTAGTCTTGTCCTGTTTTAAGTATTACTTAGTACTTTGTAAACAGGTAATAAGACAATCAATAAGCTTGTTAAGTTTTAGTAAATCAATTTGCAAGATTGTTTGTACCATGTTTAATAATAAGAACCTTCTGTGTAGAAACTCATGACTTTCTAACTAAAAAAGGTAAAATTCACTGATTTTCATCGACTTTCGACAATAGTGAATAGTTGTTGACCAAAAAAAATATATCCCCAACTTAAGGTGGAATGATTGAAAAGTATTGCGCTACAATAACTCTGATTTTGAGGATTGTGCTTCACAAATGCATAAAAAGAAGTTTGAAGTGATTAAAGTGTCCAAATTATATGATTTAAAATCTAACCTATAGAAGGAATTAGAGTTGGCTCAAATCAACTCTAAACTTATGGAAATGAATTAATTATTTGTCCCCTAATATCTTAATTATGGAAAATTAATAATGGAAATGAATTAATTATTTGTCGCCTAATAGCACAAATGCATTACAAATTGGTAAGATATTGACATGTCCCCAAGCACAAAATGTGCGCCTTGGCTAAGGCCTTTCTTCTCGATGCAAGGCCAAATTATTTCTCCATATCTCGTCTCTTTCATTAATCAATTTAATAATTAGTTTGAGTTCATACTAAAAAAAATTAGCACAATTTATATTCATCACATACTTCATCATCATGTATTTATTCAAGTGGTGGTTTAGAGTTAAAGTAAAATATTGTTTTCGTATAAAGTGAATCTCCATAATTAAACATTGTATATTTTGATAGCACGGAAAGTACTATTTTTAAGTCTCAATTTGATCTTTCTCCCTCATCACATCGCTTTATCTATCTATTTATACAATATAAATGTTTTGGACATCCTATATGCGGCACACAAGTCGAACAACTTTTATCTCATCATGAATGCACAACGTGTTGGAAATAAAGGGCATTTTCAAAGCAATATTTACAAATATGTCGGATTCAAAGAGGGTGTTGGAAACAAATTAATTTGTGACTGATTAATTCTGTATCAAAAGGTTGGAAATCTGGTTAGGGAAAGGTTTCAGTTGCAAACCTTCTGTCGGAAGTTAGTTTCCCGAAAATTTTTGAATTCGTGATGGATATTCCGTCGGAAATATTTTGCGATAGAATTAGCGATAGAACAGCGGTACTAGATGGACCTATTTTTTGATGGAAATTTTCGTCGCTAAAACACTAAATTATGACGTTGTCGGAAATTTGCGATGGAAAATTTTGTAATAATTTAGTATTTTTGCGATGGAAATTTCCGACCCAAAAATGAAATCCGTTGTTAATTTTTGGTGGTATTTATTACTGGTACATAATGTAATTTAGTTTTCTTCTTTTTTTATTGTGTGGAGAGATGATGAATTAACCTAAATTAGTACCTCCAAACCTTTATCTTTTATAATTTGACATTAATGATCAAATAATTGGACCGAAACATTGTATATCCTAAACATATCGAACTAAATGACATATAATAGTAAGTTATGTCTCGAAGATGATTTTTGAAAAGAAAAGTATCACTTTTGAGTCCTCAGATTCGACTCATCATCTCCTCCATATACTCTCTATTTCTCCTTTCCATTGCAGCCATATTTGCATGCATCTCACCACACACCTCCTCATGTAGCCTCCCGCATCTGTGTCCTCACATCCTCTACCAGGTAATCAAAATGATCTAGTATTCGATTAAGAAAAGAGGGCATCTACTATTGTGAAGACCCGAATCGCCCCAATGAGTCGTAGTACGGCTCCGCACCACTACCAACACCCTTTACGAGAACTCTCTTTTTGTGCCGACCAGCCATCTCCTAATACACCTCATTTGGCGTCTTCTAAGTTCCCTCATTTATTGATTTTCACAATTTTGATTAAATGAGGACATTAAGTTAATTCAAATGAGAAGTTACGAGTATTTTTGGCTCAAAATCCCTCAAAGTGACTACTACTATGCATTTCTCACATTTCTCTACATTTGAACCTATATTTATCCTAAATGTTTTAGCCTTATAACCTATATTTATCCTTATAACATATTTACAAATGTTTTAGCCTTAAAATCAATTCAAATGAGAAGTTACAAGTGTTTTAGGCTTATCAAAATCCCTCCAAATGGCTCAAAGTTGCTACTAAAATGCCTATTTCTCTAATTTTTCTAAAATTCAACTTATGATTACCCTATAAATTCCTTCATAGCATAGTTACGAATGTTTTAGCTTTTAAGGTAATTCAAATGAGAACATAAAAGTCTTCTTGTATCTCAGTTGCTGCCACACATTGTACACGTAGAAGCCTCATCATCCTCTTTCCAAAACATTATACAACCTTTTTGGCATTGTAGACACCTAAATGTGTCTCCCAAAAACGGAGTGTTGATGTTCTCCCAAAACCTTGTTATGCACTGAAGTCAAGAGGAGCACTGATCCAACCATTCCCAAGCCAGAGTTCCCAAGCTAATTTGTAGAAGTCATGTCAAATGAGTTTAATTTTAATAAAATGATTTTCGAAACATAAATAAGATCAAATTAATCAAAAACATTTTCAAAAACATAAACTCAAAAAACCCGCCATCTCCCATGCCATGACAGAGGAAATAATATGTGCCATAACGTAGAAGCCCTCCCGCATCATGCTATAAACCATAAATAGTTACATCCCAACTGTGCCATGGCGGATGTACCATCATGCAACATAGCGCAATCATCCATGAATCATTCAAAAACCTTCCCACGATCTTCTTGCGCCATGGCGCAAAACACACCATGCGGCATAGCGCACGAAGACATATACACCCCATTATCCCACAATCTCTCACGCTATGGCTCAGCAAGAGATTTGCACCATAGCACAAACAGTTACCTAGTAATTGTTAACCTCCAGCTCCATGGCACATATCAACTGTTGTGGCATAGCGTAGTTTGACCAGTGAAGACCCCACTATCCCACGATCTACCCGCGCCATGGCGCATGAAAGCACCTGCAACATAGCGCATCCAATCCTCTGACACACGCTCCCCCGGCGCCATAGCGCAGGACCTATGCTGCACCGTAGCGAAGGAGGGGCTTGACTTTTTATAATTAGACTTGTTTTAAGACCAATTGAAAACATATTTTTTTGCATTCAAGCTTTTGTCTATAAAAAACACTTTGACCCGACCCAATAAAATAGCCATTTATCACAATCCATCTGCTTTTTCAACACATAATCAGAATACATTCACCAATATCGTGTAAAAGTATCATTTCAAATATCCCAATACATCTTCCGCAACAATCAAAACAATCCACTAGTACGTTTTAAGATTAAAAAAGCTAGACAAGGTAACTTTCATAGCTTCGTTTTTGGTGCTCAATGAAACTTTAGGGCTCGAGATTGCTCGTGAGTGCTCCTAAGACATTAAAGAATACGTGAAAAAGGTAACGTTTTGAGCTCCATCACAAAAAAAATTTCATACATGTCCTTAAAATGTAGTTCTTTCGGTATTGTAGTTTTGTTCGTTTCTTTTTCGTTGTATGTCCCAATTACATGATTAGTTTTCGTATGGATCTCTTTTTTGATCGTCTAAGTCATTTCCAGTTCTTCTTTCAATTTATTGACCAAGAAAAAATCATCCTCAAACACCATGCACCAAGGATACCATCTGGTATTGAATTTGTCAATTTGTCCATAACTGTTGCAAAATGAAAAGGACTAAGTGTAGAACCTTGATGTATACCAATAGGGATAGGGAGCAACTCAAAGAAGGTAGTACATACCTATGTCACATAAAGTGATGGAATTCTAGCGCATTAAAAATATAAAACAGTACAACGTCTTTTACCCGATTAGAAGTCATAAATCATTGTTCCATACTACTCCCCTCCATTGTTCATACTCAAGATATATATTTTCCAAGATTTTTGGTGCGAATCCTCTTTCACTTTACGTGATTAACCGGTTTAACAATGTTATGACTCACATACAACATCACATAAAAAGAATGCATAGAATCAAACAAGCCATATTGATTATTTTTGTTTTAAGGTGATTCTAAAAATAATCTTGTGTGCCCTTTAATTAAACTAAACTTCTTTTACCACACATTAACTGTGAGTGGCTAACTATTTATCTTTTCGTTGACCACACATTAAAGTGTGAGTGGATATATATATATAAATAAATATTTGCTCAATACTTCGAGTGAATAAAAACTTATTGATTAAGTAACTAACCAATAAAAATAACTTTCTCTCTTCTTTATTAACTATTGGCCAACTATAGAAATAATTTTAACATTCCAATTACTCATGATAAGTTAATAATGCTATAGATGTGGAATGCCAACTAAGTTTAAAGATCATACGTTTATACTAGCATACTTCTCATGCAAGTAAACCAAACAACAACTCATGTTCACATTCATAACATATAAGATCATCAATAAAACATGATACCTTCTATTATTCTTGCCTTTAGTAGTTACGTACCTTGTAAAGTAGTGGTGATCCGCCACAACTCCTAGAAATCGACTAACTTGAAGTCTCCTACATAGAGAAAATAGAATCTAAATTAAAACCTTATTGACTAAATTCTACAACAACTCTAAACAAACTTTTTATGTTGGAAACTTGTCCAAAACGTTCCCTATATGGTCTCTAATCAATTCCATACTTTATTTTAATTTTTCCATTGCAAAATGGCAGCTTTATAAAATTCCTAAAAATCACTTTAAAACCCTTCCAAACATGATATTTTGATCATAAAACACTATAGTCATGTTCTAAGATCATCATACACTATTTAGATGCATTAAAAATAATTATGACTACTTATTTCACGTGTTACGTACTAATTTTATTGTGCATGAACATGTGTTAATAAAAATTCACAGATTTGTTTAATTATTCAAAACTCATGAAAAACTCATCTAAACATCATAAATCCACCATAGAACTCTTTTACAATCTATTATCATCATCATGCATCAAATCTATGCTTTAAAGTAATTTTTATAAAGTAAAACATGTTCATAATATTTTTACTATTAGTTTTCATGATTATAAAAATAGGACAGCAATATAAAGTAACTTTAAAACTCTTTAAAATCAATATAAACTTCATAAAATCATCACAAATTCACCCAAACAACAATTAATGATCATAATATTGAAGTTTAAATCATTAAAAACCATGAATTTCATAAACCCTAATTTAAAATTTCATGATCAACTTTATAAGTTCATACTTTAAACATAAACATAACTTTACAGAGCATCATTAGAATCATAATAACATGATTAAATATAATTATAAACATGAATTTTTCCAGTTTGAATTAAAAATAAAACAGGAAGAGAAAGTTCTTTTTTTATAAAAATTTGAAAATACCAATGGGAGAAGGGAGGTGGCCGGCTGTGGTGGTTGCTGGCGAGAGCAGTGGCCGGCGAGGGAGGCGAAAGTCCGGTGAGAGGGACGGACGACGAAGAGGGAAGCGCGAAGAAGAAGGCAATGAACGAAGAAGAAGGTTCCGAATTTCTTTTTAAAATTTTTTTCGAACTCTTTTTTTTTCTTTTTATTTTGATATCCTAAATCACTAAAGCTGCAAATTAAATCTAAAATTTTTGGTTTTAAGGGGTATTTATAGGCCACAAAGTAGGATTTGGTGCAATTTCATAAATACCCTTGATGTTTGAAATTACTTTTATGCCCTTGTTTTAAAACAATTTAGGAAACTTTAAAAAATTTATTTTTAGAAACTTTTCAAAATATTTAATAAAACTTAAAATAACATGATATATTATTTATAAACATAAAATTATTACTTTGATTAAAATTTATTTAAGTTTCCTTTGTTTAATATTTTTATTGAACTTAATTTCTTAATAAAAATACTTAAAACATACATGTAAAATACGAAATTGACTCCTTAAAATACGTGAAAATATGGGGTATTACAAGTAAACCACATGGTTTACCTTGGACTATTTTGGACACTCAACCGCACCAAACAGCTTGTTTAACTCTCTCAGCCATTCCTCTAAAACAGTTGTATTGGGTTCTCCTTGCTATGTAGGCAGCTTGCTTTGATAAATTTTCTTGAAAAGTTCCCCAGCGGGGTCGCCTCCATTACCATTTCCTCTAGTGGCTAACTGTTGACCTACAGTATCCAATTACCTCACTACGTCATTCAGCTGATTGATGTTACACTCAGCTATCATATTTCTCCTGTAGAGGAAAAGACATTTTTACTAAACTATTTCTAACTTTAAGTTAGAACAATACAAAACTTATAATACAGCATTAAAGCACCTTTTCAATTCGTCTCATAAAGGAAATATCTATTCCTTTAGAGCGATTGGTTCACTTAGTTTTGATTGCTTACGCAACCATTCAAGTAAAATAAAGCATACAATAAAAAAAATTCCCTTTATTTTGCTATATCTGAGACACAATTCCATAAAAGCTATCTCATTTTATTACTTTATTCTCATAAGGGTTCTCAAATGCTTAGTTTTCTAAAAGTTTCTCATGGCTTATTGCGACATATTATCGAAGGAAATAATAATCTAAAAGATCCAAAATCCTCAAGAGATTTACAATACTAGACAACATAAGTTCAAACTAAACTCGTATTCCTAACAAAGAATTTCAAACATTGACATTATCATGCTTCTCCCTAGACATCACATATTTCTCAAGTATGAACACAGGATCATCCTCAATGTCATCTTCAACATCATCCTCTGAATCTTCCTCAGTATCTTCGTCCTATTCGGGATCAATGTCGTTTTCTTCTTCTTCAGAATTAGTCGCTAAGTCAACAAACACGGGTATCACTGGATCTGGATTATCAATCTCACAGCATGAACTATCCTTCGACTCACACTCTGGAGAACCTAAAGCAGCTTCATTTTCACTGATTGCAGCATTCTCTTGTCATTTGGGACTAGTGTGGGTGGGAACTCCTTGCCTGAATTTGACTTTAGAAACTCTTGCTCCTTCTTTTCGATATAGTCTTCTAAGTACCTCCAGTCACAGCCCCATTAACAATTTTGATCCCTATACGTACTTAGCATAATTTGGTAGTCCTCCAATGAATTGAAAGCCATCGAACTTCGCCTTTATCTCCCAATAAGGCGGATGGTTAGGCAAACAACTCATAATCAAAGCAGACACACGATTACGTTGATCCCACTCCTTTTGATTCAGCACCACACTCATGTACGAACAATAGAAATGAATCATCCACGCATACTGAGGTGGACTTTTATAGTCCTTTTCCTCCAAAGTACCCAACTAAGTCTCCTTCCTAGGAAAATGATCCAACATCCTGCAACAACACTTAAAATTAATGGGCCATCCTTCCCACACAACAAAACCAAACAAAACAGTGCCACAACAAAAGGTTTGGTGGCTAACAAATAATTTCTTCTACACATAACTATCCACGTAAGCAACACTTTCATACATTCACTTAAATGCATGAATGAAAAGAAATAAAGTGTATCCTAATTGTCCAAACTTCCTACCCAATCTCACCACATGTTAAAAAGAAATAACACATGTTAACATACCTTAACTCCTTGCATACCTGCACATGTAAGTAATTAATAACTTTTTATTTTTCAAAACTTTCTATTTTCGGAAATTACTATTTTTAGAGAATTTTCCATTTTTATTAACCTTCTAAAATACGAAATTTGCTTATCCCAAAATATAACTTAGGGTAGCCCCAAAATAATAATTAATTTTATTTTCGAAAACTAAGCTCTGGTAACCAATTTGTAACACCTCGGAATTTCCTAACTTTGTCCTTGCTATTTTCGGAAATATAATATAGGTATGATAGAAAAATAATAATAAATATACTTCCAACTTAACTAGGAAAAACCAAAGTATTACAGTCACCGTGATAACGACTAAGGATTTTATCAAAGTACTACAGCGGAAGTCTTTTATTTCAAAACCAAATAAAAACTCTGAAAGAACTCTCAAGCAAAAGTAAAATAAACCTTTATTACAACTCGGAACCGCATTAACGACCCTTCAAAACCAAGTAAACTTTAAAGTTCAAAAATCTCAGTCGACAATAAAAATAAATAACTAACAAGTCCACACAAGCTAAGAAAACAACAATGCAAGCGCTCGTCACTCAATCCAGCATGATTGACTATTCCCACCAGTACCTGTAGCTTTCTCTTTATTCTAGACAACTACTCGCCATCGAAATAAGTCGGCGTACGGCCAAGTCAAAGACAAAGCCATGCACACAAAACACACATAATCAGCAAAGCTGAGTGCATAAATACTAGAGACTATGCAAAAGAAGATTGACAATAACATAAAAGAATAGACAACATATACTCTTACCATTGCCATTTATACATACCTGTACATGGACTAATCACATTAAAAATTCTTTATTATCTTTAAATCTCTGGATTTCGCATCGAACAAATTTCCTTTCCTTAACAATCGCCCTAATGGGCACCAATTTGGGAGCAACTCCAAAAACGTATTACCTAAGTCACTTGAACTAACGGAATTCCAACGCATTTAAAAATATAAAAGAGTACAACGTCTTGTACCCCGATTAGAAGTTACAGTAATCCTATCATACCCATAAATCCCCCCATTGTTAATCTCAAGGTATATACGTTCTAAGAGTTTTGGTGTGAATCCTCTTTCACTCTACGTGATTAACAGGTTTAACAATTGTCATGACTCACATATAAATCACATAAGAGCACACTTGGCAACAAGCAATATCATATTAATTAATTATCTTGATTTTTAATGTCATTCTAAGATTAATTTTTGCGTGTCCCTTATTTATTTAAACTTTCCTTTACCACACATTAACTGTGAGTGGCTAACTATTTGCTCATTTGCTTCTATAAACATGTGAATAATTATTCACTAACTACCTTTCTTGTTGATCAAGTAACTAATCAACTAAACTACTTTTCCTTTCTTTATTGACTAAAACTTTCGAAATACTAACATTCCAATTCCAATGATGAAATAATAATAGTATAAAAACGGAATGTCATCTGGATAAACAAAGCATACTTCTAATACAATCATGCCAACATAACTTCTCATGCAAGTCATCTTAAGTCAACAAAACATCAACTTTTATGTCTATAAAGTATAGTATGGAAATCGAACAAATCTAGCATGAACCCTGTTTACATAATTGGCTTTAGTACTTACGTACCTTGTGTTATAACGATGATCCGCCACTACTTCTAGAAATCACTCAACTCGAACTCTCCTACATAGGAAAAAAATCGAAACTAATTAAAAACCATGTTGACTAACTTCTACAACAACTCTGAACTAACTTTTTACATTAGAAACTTGTCCAAAACCTCCCTTATATGGTCTCTATTCAATTCCATACTTTATTTTAATATTTCCTTTGCAAAACACCTAATTTTTATTAATTTCTGAATATGGCAGCTTTGTAAAGTTGCCTAAAAACTCCTTAAAACCTTCCTAAATATTATAGTTTGACCTTACAGCAATAGATTCATGTCTTAAGATCTTCATCTAATATTTTGGTGTATTAAAAACAATTATAACTTATTATTTCATGTGTTACTATTTTTATTATGCATGAACACATGTTAATAAAAATTTACGGTTATATATTTTTATTCAAAACTCATCAAAACCCTTTTAAAACTTTATATTTCAAGCGTAAAACACATTTAGAACCTTATACTATCATCATACTTATAAACTTTGCATTAATATAATTTTTGATGCTCAATAACATGTTCATAATATTTTTACTGTTAATTTTCAAGCTTTTAAAAATTTGATAGCAATATTAAATCACTTTAAAACCTTTAAAAATCATTCTAAACTTCATAAAATCATCATAAACTAGTACTATAATAATTCATAATCATAATATGAAATTTTAGGGTATTAAAATCATAATATGAAATTTTAGGGTATTAAAATCATAAAACTAATAATTTTTCATAACTCTATAAACCCAAATATTATAATTTCATGAACAACTTATAAAAATGAATTTTAATTTCTAAAACAATCATAAACTTCAAAACATGATTAAGCATAATTATAAAACATGAGTTGAACAAGATTAAATTAAAACAAAAGAGAATAAAAGTTTTTTCTTTTACAAGGTGCTCGAAAAAATACCAAAGAGGGGGAGGACGGTGGCCGGTGAGGGGCTGCCGAAAATTTTGTTTTTTTGAAACTTTTTTTTTCCAAAATCGTAAAGCCCAAATCCAAATTTTAAATTTTAAAATTCGGGTTTAATGGGATATTTATAGGCCCAAATTAGGTTTTGGTGATATTACAAAACTACCCTTAATGCTTCAAATTACTTTTGTGCCCTCGTTTTAAAACAATTAAGGAAACTTTGAAAATTCTTAATTTAGAAATTGCTTAAAATATTTAATAAAATTTAAAGTAGCATAAAAATTACTTATAAACTCTATTAAACATAAAAATAATTATTTTATGTCTTAATTAATTACATTTTCTTTCTTTCATATATTTGTTTCACTTAATTTTTAAATAAAAACACTAATAATACTCAAATAAAATATGAAATAAAATTCTTAAAATATGTGAAAATATGGGGTATTACAATTAACCATACCTTAGGGGCAGAATTAGGGGTGTTGGGTGGTGACGAAGTCACGAATTAGGTTGTTTTGGTTGTGGAAACTGAGGTGAATTAAGAGTTGGGTTGTTTTGGTGGTGGAGTTTAGGCGACTTAGGGATTAAGGGTTTGGAGTTTGGGCAAATTAGGGATTTAGGGGTGTGGCATTGCGGGCCAGAAAGGTTGGCAGGTTGACATAATCTGGTGGGTGAGTGGTTGGTAGGCCGACGGTGGTTGGTGGGTTTTGGGGGGGGGGGGG